>CM075475.1:38167835-38427835 GCA_037950665.1 Hypophthalmichthys nobilis | reverse complement strand
AAGAAACTCTAAAATAAATATTATATTATCTTAGCAGTGCACCATAGTATTACAAAGAGTTCAATTATTAGAGGTATTTAAAGAATCTAAATATAGATAATTTTTTAGTCATTTTGAAAATAAAAATGATATTTTCTTAGCCCATGGTCATCCGGCTTGCCCTGCAAAATGACATCACGACTGTACGCCTCTATTAAAGGGATAGTTCACCTTTCTGTTGAACACAAAGGGAGATATTTTAAAGAAATCAAACAGTTGATGGGCCCCATATTATTTTCTTCCCATACTATGGAAGTCAATGGGGTCCATCAACTGTTTGATTACCGACATTCTTTGAAATATCTTCTTTTGTGTTCAACAGAAGAAAGAAATTCATACAGGTTTGGAGCAACTTGAGGGTGAGTAAATGATGACAGAATTTTTTTTTTTTTGGGTGAACTATCCCTTTAACATCCTCCAGCCAGCAGGTGTCAGTGTGTGTTGTGTGTGTGTTTGCGGCTTTTCTTCTCCGGTTTTATCAACCTTGATGGAGCTGCACGTGAAAACATTCGTCCTCGGTTGAAGTGTTTAATATCACCACCGTAGATCCATCATGGTATGTTCATATATTCATATACAGATTATGGTCATTTTATGTCGGTAGCTTTATATTTAATCTCTAGAAATTATATCGAGTGGGTCGTTCGATATCAGATACTCTTATGCAACGACCTTGTATTTCATTTTCATAATAACAATAATGTCAAATTACCTTATGAAGAGAATATGGTTGTATGATCGATTAATAAATCTTTATGGCTGCAGATTCAGAAGTGATATAATGAGGCTGGGTGTTTGTGAAGCAATGAAGAAATATTGCCTTAAAAGACGTATTATTTTTATGATTATAAGTTAAATTATTATTAAACATTGTTTATTATGAAACTATATTATTAAAACTTTTTATGATGAAATAAGAATATGTGTCAGTCATATTTGCGACCTGTTTTATGTGTTTTTGTGTTCACACAGGCCAAATATCTGGCTCAGATCATTGTGATGGGCGCTCAGGTGGTCGGACGAGCTTTTGCGAGAGCTTTACGTCAAGAATTTGCAGGTCGATGCAAAGAAATGCCCCATTTTGTTCATTTATTTTCATATTTTAAGTCATTTCAGTATCATATTAATAATTAATAGCATGTTGTTCCAAACCTGTATGAATTTCTTTCTGCTGTTGAACACAAGAGAAGATATTTTGAAGTTGGTAACAGGACAGTTGATGTTAGCCATTGACTTTAATAGTAGGGGAAAAAATGCTATGGAAGTCAATGGCTGCTGTCAAATGTTTTGTTACAGACATAATTCAAAATATCTTCTTTTGTGTTCAACAGAAGAAAGACACTCATACAGGCTTGGAACAACTTCTGGGTGAATAAATTATGACAGAATTTTAATTTTTGGGTGCACTGTCCCTTTAAGAAGATATGACAGCATTGCATGGTCTCAATACTAAATTGTCTTAACATGACTGATGACTTAGTTATCACCATTGTAAGGAATACAAGGAAATATAACTGTTGTATCTTGTGTGAATGTGAATGCAGCCAGTCAGGCGGCAGCGGAGGCACGGGGTCAAGCGGGCAGACATTCTGCGGCTGCGTCGAGCTTCACAGGAATGAGTTTACAAGAAGCCCAGCAGATTCTGAACATCACCACATTAACACCGGAGGAGATCCAGAAGGTAAGAAGCGGCTGTTTCATCATAAACCAGATCAGCATGTGACATTACTGCAGACAGAATTCTGTAAAGAAATATGTTTTAATTTGATATGGTTTCATTTTCTCTTCAGAATTATGAGCATTTATTTAAAGTCAATGACAAAGCTGTTGGCGGTTCTTTCTATGTTCAATCAAAGGTAAGCAATGATGCTGTCAATCAAACTGATCATTTTTGTAGTTCTGGAGACATGTTTGTAGATTTTTGTTAACATCTTTTGAGTCGCAATGGTGATAAAGCAGGGTAGTGGTCAGGTTCAGGGTCACTCATGCTTTTTGATCCCACGACCGTTATGTTGGGAGCTCAGATCTTTAGCTATCAGATCAAATGCACATTATTAAAATACAACTAACCTACGTGTGTACTTTATGGTATTTTTGTGCAATTTTATCTATCACTTGGTAGGCTGCATCTATCAAATTCAAGAGACATTTAGAAACCAAACACTTGAAATATAAAGAGTCGTCGGTTAGATTTATTTGAGTGCCATTCTCATAGTCTTTTTCACAAATATACACCGAAAGATAGAAAATCTTTTAGCAAAATTGAACAATTTAAAGAAATAAAGGCAATTGAATTCTGACAGAATCTAAAGGGTCGTTTACAAGACACTGTTGATAGCCAAAAACGGAATTTTTTTATACTTAGTGTATATTATATATACACTACCAGTCAAAAGTTTGGAATCTGTAAGATTTTCAGTGTTTTTAAAAGAAGCTTCGTCTGCTCACCAAGGCTGCATTTATTTAATTAAAAATACAGTAAAAACAGTAATATTGTGAAATATTATTACAATTTAAAATAATTGTTTTCTGTTTAAATATATTTTATAAAGTAATTTATTCCTGTGATTAAAGCTGAATTTTCAGCATCATTACTCCAGTCTTCAGTGTCACATGATCCTTCAGAAATCATTCTAATATGATGATCTGCTGCTCAAGAAACATTTATTGTGTACAATTGTGCAAAATATTTGTGTACAATATTTTTTTTTTCAGGATTCTTTGATGAATAGAAAGTTCAAAAGAACAGCATTTATTTGAAATATAATCTTTTGTAACATTATAAATGTCTTACTGTCACTTTTGATCGATTTAATGTATCCTTGCTGAATAAAAGTATTCATTTCTTTAATTTCTTTTCAAAAAAATAAAAATTCTTACTGACCCCAAACTTTTGAACAGTAGTGTATAATGTTACAAAAGCTTTGTAATTCAGATAAATGCTGTTCTTTTGAACTTTCTATTCATCAAGGAATCCTGAAAAAAAAGTACAGAACTGTTTTCAACATTGATAATAATCATAAATGTTTCTTGAGCATCAAATCATCATATTAGGATGATTTCTGAAGGATCATGTGACACTGAAGACTGGAGTAATGATGCTGAAAATTCAGCTTTGATCACAGGAATAAATTACTTTTTAAAATATATTCAAACAGAAAACAGTTATTTTAAATTGTAATAATATTTCACAATATTACTGTTTTTACTGTGTTTTTAATTAAATAAATGCAGCCTTGGTGAGCAGACGAAACCTCTTTTAAAAACATTAAAAATCTTACCGTGTCCAAACTTTTGACCGGGTGTGTGTGTGTGTATATATATATATATATATATATATATATATTAGTACATGAAAAACACAAACTTTTCTGTTTTTAGTACCCTTAAACGATTCTTAAACTGTAAAGAAGGTAAAGTCTGTCCTTACTGATTTATGTTTAGAATCAGGAATCAGCAGTTTAATAAAAACCAACCTGTAATTATCAGTAAATCCATAACCATGTATTTGTGTTTGGACACGTGTAGGTGGTGCGTGCGAAAGAGCGTCTGGATGAGGAACTCAGTATTCAACAGCAGCACCAAACAAAACCACCAGAGCAACAGCAGCAGACATGATCTCCATCCTCACGTCCTCCCACTGTAATTATGACCCAGACCCTCAATAAAGCCTGTTCTTTTTCTACATTGAAATGTCAGTCTTTCCATCAAAATGGATGAGTATTTTCTGGACATTGTGACAGAATGAAGGAAATTTATCTTGAAAGTTCTTGAGTTCTAGAATGTTTTATGGATCAGGGATTTGTTGAACTTCATCCAGGAGCTCATGGAACTTTATAACATATTTAAAAATGCACACTACCATTCAAAAGTCGGAAAGATTTTTTTGAAAGAAGTGTCTTCTGCTCACCAAGGATGCATTTATTTGATCAAAAATACAGTAAAAACAGTAATATCAGTACAATAAAAAAAAATATTGCAATTTATTCCTGTGATCAAAACTGAATTTTCAGCATCATTACTCCAGTCTTCAGTCTCACATGACCCTTCAGAAATCATTCTAATATGATGATTTGATGCTCAAGAAACAGAAATAATAATTTCTGATTATTATCAATGTTAAAAACAGTTGTGCTGCCTAATATTTTTGTGGAAACTGACTTTTTTCAGGATTCTTTGATGAATAGAAAGTTCAAAAGAACAGCTTTTATTTAAGATCGAAATCTTTTCTAACATTATAAATGTCTTTACTGTCACTTTTGATCAATTTAATGCATCCTTGCTGAATAAAAGTATGTGCTCATCCATCTGTTCATGGTCAAAGGAATGATCTGGATTCAATACAAGGTGAGCTGATTCAACAACATCTCTGGCTTGATGTCGATTACCATAGAAGGTCATTTAACATTGTGTAAAAACAGAAAAAGTCTTGCTGTAAAACAAAAAAAAAACAATTAAAGTCTACAGGTCAAAACATTTTGGATATAAAATCCATTCTGGGTGAATGAATGTACTGTATGAGACTGTAATAATTTACTTAGTGGATTTTTCTTCAGTTAAATGTCCTTGTATCCTGTGTCCATCTGTTCCCAGCTATGAAAGATTGGCCAGGCAAGGTTAGTAAGCGATTTTATTACACCTATCATGTTAACGCTTATGATGTTCAAGTCTTGTGGCTGTACTTTTGAAACAGTATGTTAATTTTTTTCCCAGTGTAATGTCTTGCCTATAGACTTCAGCTGTTACTGTAAATACTCCAGTCTGATGATGCTTGACTGTGGTAATCAACAGTGAGTGTGCAGCAGATGTTTTTTTTGAATCCAGAACATTCCTTAAAAATTCTTTATGCATTTGTCTTTAATTTAAGCAGGACTATTGTAAGAGCCACACCATAAATACTGTCAGTGTGAAGCAATATACAACATGTGTTGCCATTCGAGTGATTAATGAAATTTGGGGTTGTAATGATTAAAGTTAGATTATTCTTCCTGTTTGGTTGACATATATTACTGTAATAGCATTGAAAATATATTTAATAATTAAATATTAATGCAATAATATAATGAAATCTGCATTTGTTGTATTAAATATGTCATATATATATAAAATGGAATCCTCATAAACACTGTGTATTAACATTAGAATCACTGTTATGTATATTTTGATTATTCAAACAGGGATCAGTCAGATGCATCTCAACTAAAGCAAACAAAAGAGCCAAGAAAAATAGTTCAGAGTCTCATCCGTCACAAGCAAAGACCCTGATTTAATACTGTAAACATTTCAGTCCACTGTACATGAATGCCCCAAACATTCAGCAAAAAAAGACGCAGCAAAACACAATATATATATATATCAAATGCAAATTTATTAAACATTTGTTTCTTTTATTTTCATTGACATCCTTATCAATATCGTAATAAAATTCCTCTAAAACAGGAGCACACACACCTATGTTGTACCAACCGGAGACTTTTACAGCTCTAAAATTCTGCATGTTCGGCTTCAGAACATGATGCTGGGAAAAAATATATATTTATTTATATATATATATATATATATATTTATTTATTTTCATATACTGTATTACATCTACATTTCAACTATAATAAAAGGCACTTGGAAAAATTAAAATACTGATATTAAAATATCTCAAAAATGTGCAAAAAGGAAAAAATAAAAATGGATACTGGCCTTTCCAGGCCATAGTCTTTTTGTTAACCCTTTGTGCATCTCTGTGTCACTTCAAGAATTGTGTCCTGTTATTAGTTTATTTTAGGAACAGACAAACTTCTTTACTTTTAGTGTGAGCTGATTTTTTTTTTTTTCTTTTAACTTATTTTAACATGGTGCTTAATTTATGTACCGTGTATATTTTTATTGTTTTACTGCATTTAATATTTAAATTTGAATTTCTAGCTATGACTTTATCCCTGCCATAAAATGTATTGCTTAAGTCTCTCATATATAGTTGCAGTAAATTCTGAGTCGTTGGGAACGCACCATCATTTTATTAAGGCCTTTGGAGTCTCCTGTGAGAAACACTGCGGCCGTCTCCAGAGTGCTCAAAGGGTTAAAGGTTCAAACAGCTTATCTGATATTGAACAATGATGTAGACCTTAACAGGTCTGTGTCAGTATCAGCTCTCTCCAGCCAACAACATGAGGTGAGGGAGAAGGTGGACAAAGATTTCCATCTTGTTGGAAAGATGCAAGGGTTTATAGAGATGTCATTTCCTCCTAAATGCACACTGTCAAAGCTCTGCAGAGTGGCCTAGTTTTGAAGCTTGGCGCACGATTAGGCCATGGAAACAGTGGTGACTTTTTTGTTGTGAGACTGAGGAAGCACCAGAGCTTTGTTGTCTTGCTCTGTGCATTTCTCTTTTCTTTAGCTCAGTAATTGCTCTGCTTTTCAGTCCTCTTTTCAGGTCAGGTTCAGTTGGACATCGCATTACAAACACGTTGATTGGTTGAACATCCCATATACAGGACAGATATATGTACACCTCAAACGTCATGGTATGATTATGGGCTAAATGTGAGGGGTTTTGTTTTGACTTCCTGCAATATTATAGTTCACCTCCTCCTGTCATTTCTCCCTCGTTCCTCTTGATTCATCAGCTGGAGAAAGCTGAACACAGAGTAGCGATAGCAGAAACGAAGAAATAAAGCAACTTCAACATCAGGAAATGTCACGTCCAAAAAAAAAAAAAGTCAGTAAAACAAAACAGCATTAATTGTATAGTATCCACAAACAATAAAACAAAATAATTATGTAATAAGACTGAGTGTAAAAATGGTTTGGAGAGGAGGGTGGGGTACATGCTTTAAGGAAGTGTGATTATTTCAGTCGGAATGTTTTTACACTACATTCGTTTGTTCTCTAAAATTGATTTTTTTTTTCTGGCAATCTATGAGGGGGATAATGGGCATTATTGGAGGATGCTCTAAATATGTCATCTCTGTTACAGAGAAGACAGACAGTTACGTGCCTGAGTTCAGGAGAGAAGACTTCATCAAGAGTGTTATTTTAACCTGAATGAGGTCTTGATGGCGACAGGTTGATCATCAGTGGAGGATGACAATAACTATTAAAGAGTTAGTTCACTCAAAAATGAAAATTATGTAATTTATTACTCACCCTCATGTCGTTTCACACCCGTAAAACCTTCGATCATCTTCAGAACACAAATTAAGATATTTTTGATGAAATCCGATGGCTCAGTGAGGCCTGTATTGCCAGCAATGTCACTGAACCTCTCAAAATCCAGAAAGCTACTAAAGACATATTTAAAACAGTTCATGTGAGTTCAGTGCTTCAACCTTAATATTATAAAGCAACGAGAATACTTTTTGTGTGCCAAAAAAACTAAATAATGACTTTTCAACAATATATAGTGACGGCCGATTTCAAAACACTGCCTTGAAGCTTTACGAATCTTTTGTTTCGAATCTTGTTGCTTTATAATATTAAGGTAGAACCACCGTACTCGCATGAACTGTTTTAAATATGTCTATAGTACCTTTCTGGATCTTGAGAGGTTCAGTGACATTGCTGGGAATAGAGGCCTCACTGAGCCATCGGATTTCATTAAAAATATCTAAATTGGTGTTCCGAATATGAACGAAGGTCTTACGGGTGTGGAACGACATGAGGGTGAGTAATAAATGACATTATTTTCATTTTTGGGTGAACTAACCCATTAAGTCTCTCTCACTTGACCCACTTCAGGACTTCAATGCACCTCTCAAAACAAGCATATGCTGCTGTGATGTTACAGATAGCGTCACAGAAGGTTGATTTTGCTATTTATTAATTCATATAGAATATGAATATCTGTCATATGATGGTTATTTTCTGAATGTCATGACATGCCTTAAAGGTTGTGTTGTACAACTTGATGTATCTAGATTTGCACAGAATCAGTTTAAAGTTTTGTTTTTCAATCATTATGATGTACCACATCATACATCATGCAACTGGGGCAAATCAGAGGCAAATGGGGTAAATTTTTAGTACTTGGACCATGTGTGCAACATGAAGTCAGGAGTTACCCTAAAACTTGACCTAAAACTTGCACAACAGCGTTTGATTCATTGAAGAAAGTTGATGTGGGTCATATGAAAGGGTCTTAAATAAAAATGCTATCTTTTGGCCACCTGAATAGTGCTTTCTGCGCTTTATGATTAAGTCCCTACTTCAATCTCAAGGTATACGTTCAGATTTTTAGCTTAATTATTATGGGGCAAACTGTGAAAGCAAAGTTTTGGAGGCCCTTAACTGTTGCGATACACCCAAACTGGTGTATTGCATTCCACTATTCTGCATCAGCCAAAGTCCTTCGTTTTACCCTGCCATTCTACTATACTTAAAAGCAGGATAATACTGTTAAATCTGGCCCTTGGTTCAGCAAGTAGTGTGCAGTACAACTGATGGCCAGAAGATGGCACTGTTTACAACAATGCCATGTTCTATGGGGCGTTAGCATAACTGCTGGGTGAGTTTGTGCCCTTGTATGACTTAAAACTCAGTCAGTCTGAGCCTTGTGTCTCTAAATATCTTATTCAACACAATAGAGCTAGTCAAGGTTTTCTATTTCCTCCTCCTCAGAGGACAGATTGTCGTTCATACTTTGTCTATTTTTATTCAAAGATGTATGCTTACAATGCAGTGACACAGCTAGCAGCAAATGCAAGGTTCATCATATAGCTTGCAGTAGCATTGAGCTAAGGAAGTTCACTTGCACGGGATGCAGAGGGTGCCTGCTGACTGAGGTGGGACGTGGGACAGTCTGAAGCAGGAGGGTACAAATCTGCTCCTAGAGGGCCACCTTGCAGGAGAGTTTAGCTCTAGCCCTAATTAAACACACCTGAACCAGCTACTCAATGTTTTCAGGATAACTAGAACTTCCAGCCTGGTGTGTTGGAGTTAAACTCTTCAGAAAAGTGGCATTCCAGGAGAAGGATTGGGTACAACAGATGCTGATTGTCGGCAAGTAAACAAGCTGCTCTCGTCTGACCTACGCCCTCAACACCCCTTTGCAAACCTAACCAAACCCATGCGCGTTTAGCCTCAAAGATCTCTAGCTTGCTGAGCTTAGAGGTCTTTTCTTAATGCACGGAATGGCTTGAAAGTTGGTTTGTTAATAACAATAGCATACATTTGTGTCTTTAGTGTGTTGTGTACACTGTCGTCCAAAAGTTTCTCTTACGCATAAATACACAGAAATTGTCTCTTGAAGCAAGGGCACAGATTCCCAAGTCTGCTGTTTAGATCAGTGCTCTCATTAAAAGAAAAAAAATGTGTACAAGACTTGGGTTGTCCAATCCTGCTTCTGGGGGGCCACCTTCCTGCAGAGTTTAGACCAGAGGTCTCCAAACCCGGTCCTGGAGGGCCACTGTCCTGCGAAGTTCAGCTCCACCTCCAATTAAACACACCTGAACCAGCTAATCAAGGTCTCACTAGGCATACAAGAAACTTGGTGTGTTGGAGCTGGTTGGAGCTAAACTCTGCAGGACAGTTTGGAGACCGCTGGTTTAGACCAAGTAGGGGCAACTTTGGCCCTTGAGGTCCACTGTCTTGCAGAGATTAGCTCCAACCCCGATCAAACTCACCTGCCTGTAATTTTGGTGTAAGTCCTCGATTAGTTTGTTCAGATGTGTTTGGTTAGGGTTGGAATTAACTCTGCAGGACAGTGAACCTTGAGGGCCATAGTTGCCCTCCCCTGGTTTAGCCCCAACCATAATTAAACAGTTAATCTAGGTCTTCAGGATTATTCAAAACTTTTAAGCAATGGTGTTGGAGCAGGTTGGAGCTAAACTCTCCAGGAAGGTGGCCCTCCAGAAGCAAGATTGGATACCCCTGGCAATAAGATGAGCCAGAAAGAGAATGGAATGGAGTGGAATGTTTGGACACTTTCTGAACTGTTATGCTAATTTAGTTTAAAGATACCATTATTACCAAAGGAAACAGGTAGCAGTGTCTGTCTGAAAGGTAGAAATTAGAACTGAAGTAGCACTAAAAGTTGAAGAAGAGGGCGTCACCTCTGAGCAGAACTGAATTTGCTTTGTGAAAACCCCCCACAGGCTTGCCTCTGACCTCTGACCCCTGTTCCACCCCCACCCTTTGCCGTTCTTCTGGAATGTGGTGCTCAGTTGACCACAGCTGGCTTTAGCACCACCTGGCCAGAGGGGATGACAACCCAAGACAGAGGGTCATGGGATGCTCCCGTAGACAGGTTGAGCACGCCACTGTGGATCTCGTCCTCGCCTTCCTCGCCCCTGGCCTTTCCCTTGCCGTGGTCCCTGCGCTCCGAGCCCAAAATGGGCACCATGGGCAACCCCAGCGTGGAAGATGAGAAGGTATGAGACAGCAAGGGTGACTTGGCCAGGCCAAGTGGCGAACCGCTGAAGGACAAAATGGGCGTCCCCCCAAGCCCAGCTGGAGGGGAGCTTGGGCAGCCCAGTGTGCTCAAGTCCAAGGGGCGGGGACTGAGGGGGGACAAGGGGAGGGAGCCTCCAAGACCCTGCAGACTGTGACCACCCAAAAGAGCAGCGGCAGCACCAGGAATGATGATGTGGGCCCCACTGACATAAGTCAGCTCAGACTCTTTCCCCGCCCCAGTGATCTGCCCTGGCTTCATCAAGGAGCCCACTCCACCCGGACCTCCCTGATCCTGGGCTACGAAGTGCCCATGAGCCTTGATATGCTTCCTCAAGGAGCTGGGGTCCGTGTAGCGTTTCAAGCAGCCTACCATCTTGCAGTAGTAGGGCTTGTCCACATAGTGTGTGCGTGTATGTTTGAACCGGTCACTGGAATTGGAGTAGCGCTTGTTGCAGCCCTCGTAAGGACAGATGTAGGGCTTCTCTCCTGAAATACAAGCACCAAGTTAGCCAGGTCATGCAATCTTCATGCATCTATCCATTAGGGGTGTAACAGTACATGTAATTGTCCCGAACCGTACAGTACAGACGTCACGGTTTGGTTCATGTGTGCACTGTTATACAACGATGTTTGTTAACTGCCGCAACAGGAAAAAGAGCAGAAGAAGAACAGCGCATATACGCGAATGACTTGAACACTTGAAAACAAAGTCCACTAGGTAGTGCGCACACGTCAAATGCGTCCTTCTGCACTCATGGAAAAAGCAGAATACTTTGAAAGGCTTGCGCATTCAACTATGCAAGGGTTAGGCTTGAACTTTGAATGTTTAAATATATTTTAAATAGAGCAAATTGTAACACTCCTAATTCACACGTTTTATTTTTAATTTTTCTATTTATATTGTACTTTTATAACATGAGATGCTTTTCAGTTTTGTAGCTGATTGTGACCACATACCTTTTGTTTTTTATCAGCCTTGCAAAAAAATATGACCTATGCAAGAGTGCATACTGTTTAGTGCCAAAGACTATAGAATAACACAAGACGCGTCACTCGCATTATTATGAATGGGAGAAAGTGCAACGCGCAATATGGCGGAATAAGTCCCGCCTTCTAAATAAGAGCCAATCGCCGATTGGTAAAGTCATCGCGTCACTGCAGCGGCCGTTAGAAGCTCCGGTTTCTATAGAAACAGTCAGACGCGCACCTCCGAAATGAGGCATAAGAGACGCGCATTTAGGACTGAAAAATACAGTTTTTTTGTCATGATTCGAGCGTTTAGAAACAAAACTTATGAGACAGTTATCAGATTTCATTGGTGATTTCAAATATGAAATTTAATCGAAAGCTTGGCAAACAGCTTTAAAGAATTTGAAGTTTCCCTATTCAAAGAGATAGGAGCTGCACTTGGATGCCCGAGAGGTGTTTCAAAGATGGCCGCCGAGTGAAATGACTTGTCTTAAAGGGACTTTGTTAGTGCTTAGTGCTTAATACACTATAGGAAGCTATACTGTACCAACTAGGGGACTAAATGCCGTTAGGTGGAACAAACTGATTTGCAGTACTGTCTGTTCAAAGTAAAATATTAAATTTGTTCCTTTGTCCAGTAACACTTTAGTTTAAGGTCCAATTCTCACTATTGGCTGTTTATTAGTACTAAACTTAAACCTGAACTATCTTACTAACTATTAATAAGCAGTAATAAGGGGGTTATTGAGGCAAAAGTCATAGTTAATAGTTAGTTAATAGTGAGAATTGGACCCTAAACTAAAGTGTGACCATTTCTCCTATTGTACTGAACCGTGACCCCAAAACCGAACCGTGACTTCTGTGTACCGTTACACCCCTACTATCCATGCCTTTACTTGGTACTGACCTGTGTGTGAGCGGTTGTGAATCTTGAGGTTCTCCAGTCGGGAGAAGCTCTTGTTGCAGGTGGGACAACGGTGAGGTTTTTCATTGGTGTGAGTGCGGATGTGAATCAGCATCTTGTACCTAATGAGGCAGACATTAGACTTAAGGGTACGTGTTAGGTAAAACTTAAAATTGGCTGCAGTTGCAACATTTTTTTTTAAAACTGAAAAGGGCGAAAAATATTCATTAAGAATATGACTTTTTTTGCAGTGTATGGTGCATGTTGGCCAGTTCCTATATGAAGAGTATTCAGCCTGCATAGGCACCAACTACCAAGGGAGCACCAAACAGTGATTTAAACCAAGGGAGACCACCCCCACCCCCGCCCCCCTTTTTTATAGTGACCATTTGACTTTCTTTTTATTTGCAAATATTTAATTTTTCTTCAATTCTTTATTTGTGTATATTTAAATGTTAATTTAGTTTAAATATGGATGATTCTTTTTAGTTTCTTAAATATTCATGGTTACTTTGTGATCTTTTAATTTGAAAGGCAAATTTGGTGTTTAAAATGTAAATATGATTGTTATTAGGAACAACGAAGCATGTCTTAATGTTTCATTTAAATGTATTTATACTGTGATAATACTGTAAATTACGAAAATGAAAATTTGATTCCTATTATATTTAGGGTAAAGCTAAATCTGTCTTTAAGAGCTGGATGCAGTAAACACACCTGGCGTTGAATCCCCGTCCTTTGCGTGCACACCCCTCCCAGTGGCAACAGTACCCAGAATCCTTCTCAGGCTTCACATGGAAGTCATTGACATGATCCACCAGGTCTTGCAAGGAGTCAAAAAGTAGGTGGCACTGTGACATGAAAAAATATGCACAATGAACTCAGGTGAAAAATACACTTTAGCATCTGTGTTAAACTGCTTCCATTTCTAACCTTCCTCCAGCGACAGGCCAGCTGTTCATCTGCGGAGAGGTCTGGAGAAGCTCGTGTGTCCTTGGGCTGCCGAATGAACATGGAGGAAGGCAGGTGAAGCCCTCCACCTCCTCCAATGGGCACGAAGAACTGGAACGCTTGAGATGTGGCCCCTCCCTCCACATAACGGATATGAGCCGAGTCCTGCGGGAACCAAGCGAGAAAAAGCAAACATAATTCAAGCCTCTTTTACAGCAGGCCAGCGAAACTAGTAATAGTTGTTAAACTGACAGTAACAGGAGCTACAGGAGGTCCGTGTTCTGTAATCGCCCTCACAGCAGGAGACTCTTATGAGCGTTTTGCTGGATGTGGCATCACATCGTCCCCATGTTTCTGCCCCCAGCTGTGATGATCTGAGCACTTTACACTCAAACCACAGATTTGAGACTTTAATGAGAGAAGCGAGATGGCAAGGAATCAATAAACGAAACAATATATGAAAAAAAGTATCTAATACATGGAGCTTTATTTTGCACAACTGCTCTCTTAGGGTGCTTTCCCTCTGGCAGTAAAATATTAAACTGAAAAATGTTTATGAATACAAATATAATATAAAATACAATATAAATACAATATAAACACAAACAAGTGTATATTTTTTATTATGACCAGTCACAAGTGAAGCTATTATTATTATAATTAGAGGTAAAGCATCAAAGTATTGTATCCATTGGCGTTCTCATTATTATTATTTTTCCATTTCTTCTTCTTCCGTACTGGAAGTCTATGGCAGCCCATAGAACCGCTTGGGGGAAAGTTGTGAAATTTGGCACAGATAGAGGCCGATCTGAACTGTCTCCATAGCAAATTTGGAGTCTCAATACCTCTAGCGCCACCAACTGTCCAAAGTTGCACTTATGTTTATGCTAATAACTTTTAAAACATAAGGACTAGAAACAAAATTCATTTTCATTCATTTTCCGTTATGAAAATTTTTCCGCCATTTTGAATTCTTTGAAAAACCTACTTTTTCGAACTTCTCAAAGGCCGTTGCTCCGATTTTCATTAAAAAAAAATGACCCATTTCATCTTCAGACCATGCCGACAAAAAGCTAATTCAAGTCGATACGTCAAACCGTTCTCGAATAACGCACAAACAAATTTTACGTAGCGTTTGGGACAATAGACATAAGGCTGTATCTCCGCAACGCTTTATCATATTCAGACCAAACTTGGTACATGTCATCACAAGCATGACCTGAGGCTACATGCTGCATTTCGGCGCAGTGCCACCTACTGGTACGGAGATACAAAAAAATGGCTATTTTTGCTTATAACTTTTAAACAGTTTGCCGAAAAATCAAGTCTCGTTAGATTCGGTGCGCCATGCCGAGTCGAATGAATTTGGCGTCAGCCATTTTTAATTTTGTAGTAAAATGCCGTATTTTATGAACACATTAGCATATCGTTACACCCAGTATGGGTCATCGGCACGATGCCCTAAAGGAGTCTGAGAAGTTTTGAGCCAGCGCCACCTAGTGGTAAAATCAAATATTCACATGCTTATAACTTTGGATTTGGTTGACTTATTTTCATGGGAGTCCTTAGGGATCTCCTTAGATTCCTAAATCCTTGCTGAGTCCAATGATACCAAGCATGCTAGGTTTCGCCTTATGGTTTGTGCAACGTTGTGATTTAGCGTTTAAACAACTTTCGCTAATATCTTCAATATTAAGTGGCAAAAAAAAAATGCAATCAAAGTCAGTTGTGGGTCATTTTTACTCCTAAACGAAATGAGATATTTTCACCAAATTTGACATGCTTATGTATGGGTGCACTCTGAGGACACAAACACACACACACACAAAAAAGCGGTAGGACTGTGCCATTTGGTGGTGCTATAACTGAACAAAACATGAAATTGGCTCTAACTACAGTACCGATGGTCTGATTGACTTCAAAATTGACATGCAGTGTCTTTGTCTCAGTTGCTATCATAGTCCATTATGACATGCTTCTGTTGTGCTTGGCCCCTTAATTGCTGCTTGCAGCTATATTTATTATTATTATTATCATTATTTCTTGTCATCACAATATTTTTACAGTATCATGAAGTAAAATGCTGCTATTTTGAAATACATATTTTTTTCTTTTCCCCCTACTTCTAGTTGTTTTGCTTTTTTCTATCGTCTGCTAAACAAAAGTTGTCTGATCATACCGAAAAACAATCACTATGAAATGATTCATGTCTATGGCACAAACGTGCTTATTGGCAAAGCTTAATGCTTAGTGTTAGCGATGTGTTCATATTTCTAACCCTACGTATGAGCAATAGTAATAGTGATGCTTAGGAAAGGTCAATTAGAGGAGAAACAATGATGACTTTGACTGGACAACAGTGTCAGTGCTGTCTGGGAAGGTTTCAGCTATGTGAGAAATGTGCATGGAAAATGGTGTAAAATGAGGCTGATTGCTCTGCTCGCTCTTCGGTGGTGCCATCATCTAAGACCTGGCCACTGTTCATCCATTGGCTTGAAGGAGGGGTGGCAGGCATTGGAGACACACATAGGCACATAGAAAGCCATGCATCTCAGTCCCAATTCAATTTTGAGCAAATTGAATTAAGCAGAAAGAGCTCTGTGTGGCTGTACCTCGCTGTAAATCTGATTTAACCTCACGCCCCATTCGTCAGCCCCACGGACAGAGAAAGAGAGACACTTTTGTGAAAGGACACAGGGGGCATTTGATAAGAAACACCACATCTGGGTCAGCGAGGGTAATGGATCTGAATGTCTCGTGGTGAGGGGAGGTGGGGGACGGGACAGTGCGTTTAATGCACTTTAACGCTTATGACCCAAATGGAATCACCAACAGAAGTCTTTGGTGGCTTCTTAGCCTCACATATGCTGATTTGCTTAATGAGCAAGATTTCTCATTTAAGAAGTAGTAGAGTTAAGCAGTAGTAGTAGTCAGTGTAATCAAATGGTCTGCAGAGTATAACCCAAAATGTCACTGCAAAAGATTATAAAACTGAAAAACGAAGCTTGCATAAATAGTACTAATATATTTAGCCTTGAAAGTTCTTCTGAGTACCCATGTTGTACTCTTTCCTAGCGTTGTCGACTCACCCCGTGGAAAATGGGAGCTGAGCCGTTTCCGTTGGAGAGATCCGGAGAGCAGGCGGTGTTGCGGGAGGATGGGGACATGCTGAGGTCCACAGCGGGCGGTGTGGGGGTCTCGGACTTGTCCTGCAGGACACCTGCAAACACACACCTCTGTTATACTCCCTGCATTTATATTTGATGTTATACTGAATATCTCTTGTTTACCTGTGTGTGGGGAGGCTGGAGACGCTGGAATGATGACTGCGGTACCGTCGTCTGCCATCCGTAGCTGCCCGGCCCCCTTGGCATGTATGGGAGAGGGGGTGAGAGTGGACGGAGACATGGCACCTCTGTCCCGCCCACCGACCCGCCCCTTCGGCACCTTCAGGTCCAGTGGCTCATCTAAGGACAGCATGACAGCATGCGGACCGGAGCCTGAAACCTTTACAGACAGACACAGAGAGCAATTTAGGTGAGAATTATCATTCAGATGGGAAAGTTGTTTTGTGGATTTTGGTGATAGTTGTTGGGGCATCTCTTTACTTTTTAAATGTAGTATGTTTTAAAGGGATAGTTTACCCAAAAATGAAAGTTATCCCATGAAAGTTATCACCCTCAAGCCAACCTAGGTGTATCTTCTTTCAGACGAATATAGTCAGAGGTATATTTAAAAAAATACCTTTGCTCTTCCAAGCTTTATAATGGTTGTGAAGGGGGCACATTTTGAAGCCAAAAAAAAAAAATGCATCCATCCATCAATCATAAAAATAATCCATACGGCTCCAGGGGGTTAATAAATGCCTTCTGAAGCGAAGCGATGGGTTTTTGTAAGAAAAAAATCCATATTTAAAACTTTATAAATTAAAATAACTAGCTTCCGGCGGACAACCGTACGCATACTGCGCAAGTCGACTTGTGCCAAATGAGTAACCCGTGATGGGATGTATGACACAGGATGTAGGAGTATCATAAGCTTAGACGCCTCTCGCAGTTCAAACAAATAGGGCTGTGCAACAAACAACATCAAGCTCTTCTTCTCTTATATCGAAATCCTCTGACATTTCTCTTTAAATTCTCATTTTACTATCCCTTTAATGTCAAATATGAATGAATTTCAATCCCTAAAAATAAGAAGTTAGGGGCATAATATATGTATAGATAGATAGATAGATCATGACAACTCACAGAAGAGTTTAGCTTGGTAATGGCTAATATGACAAATAGATTTGACATATTACATGACGGAATAGATTTGCTACTACACTGCTGATATTCCTCCAAGTGCAGCATCTATACAGGTGGAGCTGGGGAGGTGGAGGGTTTCAGAGGAACTCTGCTATAGCAAACATTGACCAACTATTTAAATGTTGAGCAGCAAGGTCATTGGCTGCAGATACAACAGGAACCAATCAGCTTGTGCCTATGTAATTGTCAGCAGGTTGCGTTAAGGACTGTCTGCGACATCATTATTTATAGAACATAATCAGCTCTGATCATTTGCTTTTGCTTTGTTTTTTTTTTTATTTTTTAAAAACTCTGATCATCCAAATTATAATTTACTATTTAAAAAAATACATATGATCATACACTAGCATTCAAAAGTCTGGGTCAGAAAGTAGTTTTTTGTTCGTACTTGTGTTGTTAGCCAGGATACATTAAATTGGTCAAAAGTAAATGTAAAGATTTCAATTTGAAATAAATGATGTTCTTCTGAACTTTCCATTCCTGAAAAAATGTACTAAAGTTTCCACAAAAATTTGAAGTAGAACAACTGTTTTCAACACTGATAATAATCAGAAATGTTTCTTGAGCATCAAATCATCATATAAGAATGATTTCTGTAGGATCATGTGACACTGAAGACTGGAGTAATGATGCTGAAAATTCAGCTTTGATCACAGGAATAAATTATATTTTAACATAAATTCAAATAGAAAAAAAATCTTTTAAATTGTAATAATATTAAAAAATTCACTGTACTTTTAATCAAATAAATGCAGCCTTGATGAACATAAGAAACTACTCTAATTTGTGTACTTTGTTGCATGGAAGCAATTTGCATACTCCGCATACTAACATCCTAAATTCAGTAGCGCAGAAATAGTGTGAGTAGTATGATAGTATACAGCCTCATATATAAACACACACACAAATCCTGAATTTCACTAGAGATATTCATACTTTGCAAGAAAGTTTTTCTCCCTCTTTCTCATTGTCTTTCTAAACACCGCAAACACAGTCAGCGCCCCTGAAAAACCATCCCCGATCTCGCACAATTACTTTCACCAGCTTCACCTCATTCCCCCCTGCCTCAAACTGTCCTCACAAAGCACACTGGCAATTACACCCATTACTGCTTCCACATTCCTCCCGACTCCATGTGAAATACAACATTCACAAAGCTCCACCTTTAACCACAGTTTCACATCTCTTTTTGTGTGACATATATAAGTGCGTATGCATGCGTCCAGTCATGCTGAATGGCTCTTTGAGAGGGTTTAGCTTGTGCCAACATGAGGAAGGTCAGCGAGGTGAAGGCAGCGGGTGATCGAGTTCAACAACCCAGCCGACAGGACCAATAATCGGCAGATAACCGCACACAGAGCTGCATTATCAACTAGATCTGCATCTTCCGCCCCCCACACACACTCGCACAACATCTTCTGACCCTAAACTACGTCCTGAAATGAACTGTGTCCTCGGAAAAAGTTCTCAAATGGTCCGCTTTTTGGTCTTTGATGGCATGCCAAAGAAACGGACAGACAACAACTTACTTAGAAAAAAAAGAAAATGCTGATTGGTCACAAGAATAAACAGGTTGCGTCACGGCAGGAGTTAATGTGCAATCTGTAGTATCTCCAGCCGTCTGGTGTTTTTTTTTTTTAAGCGTCCTGAAGCGGAGAGGTTACCCGTGCGCTATCTCAGACTGGGGTGTGGTTAGAGATGTGATATGTGTGGCATGTTAAGGGTTTAGTTAATGATTTTCACATAATTGTGTCTCAATACAGCGGATAAAAACTCACTCTCTGTGACTTGACTCTATTATGTACTCCGAGCTTCCAGTCAGAACCTAAAAACATCATTCACAGCCCACAATACCACATATTTCTGAGTGAATCAGGACATTTAAACAAGAAAAAACATATAGGGAAAGACTTGATTTTATCCATTAGGATTTGAAGTGTCAGTGTTTTTCATTTGTGATGTGATCTGCAAAAACCCACCACATTGTGAAATATTACCAATCACAGGTTTCAATACCAGCCCTTTCCAAATCTGTTTTTACTTCTTTCATAGCTTGTATGTAACAAAAGTTATGGTTATCTGAAGTCGTCTGATCGCTCTGATTTTCAGGAATGGAATTCTGAGAAAAACAGGTTTAAATAACTGTCGCCCCCTTTTTCGCACAGACATGAAAATGCACTATCCAAACATAAATGTTTGTAATTCAAGAATGCTTTGGAATATAGACCTAAGGTCTTGTTTTAAAGAAGACACTTGTCAGATTATTGTAGAAGTGAAATTTAAAAAAAGTTACAGAAGTTTATGAAAATGTAAAAATATAATTGTTTATATTTTATAATAATATATTACAAAGCATGTTTTACTCTTAAACAGAAAGAAAATAAAAGCCAAAAATGTCAACATTCCAAATTTTAGGTTGAAATATTTCAAAAATGAGCTTTCAGTAAGATTTTGTTTGGGCGCAGTACCAAACTTTTTCACTAGATGACACCCAAGCTCCATATCTGACCATTTAAGGGCACCTCCATTTATTTGAGTAATCTGAACCATATATTTCCATATTTCATACATTTTATAAAGTAGAAATCCTAGTATGTATGGGCAGTTTGGCAGTTTTTGATTTGAATTCAACCTCTAATAAACACATAATTCGAACATGTGTGTTCATTATAGCTTCGTTGTTATCTTGTGCTCCGCCTTCTCACGATAACGTTGTATTAGGAAAAATCTTTGCGTGCCGTAGTTTACACAGGACTGGCGGGAAATTTGCATTAATACACCTTCATTCTACATGTTATATGGTTTATTTTGATAGGTGAACTGTCTTTGTAGTGTTAAGAGAGGGAAAGCTATGGCCAATTTTTTTTTTTTTTTTTTACCTCCGTGTTCTTAAACAGTAACGTTAGAGAAAGACAGTCTTGCCACTATAAATCGCTATTGTTCTGCACTTAACAGGCGAATTTTGCCAAGATATTTTCAGAGATGATAGACAAGAATGGTAATTTAATGAAAACCCAATTTTGACAAAAAAAAATGACATTCGACCTATTTTTTGACATTACTGAAATCGTTCCATCGCGACATCCGACGGGTTTTCCCAGATCGCATCACATTTGTTTAAACAATAAAGCCATGTTCAGACTGTCAGCAAAAATCCAATTTTTGCATATCCAGATTTTATCCAGATGGGTTTTTTTAAAGTCTGGACAGCAAAATGAAATCGGATTCGGAGGTGGTTTGAATGCGATTCGATTCAGATATTTACAGATGCGTCTCAGTCTGGACAATCTGATTCAGTGTTGCCAAGTCTGCGGTTTTCACATGGAATTGGGCTACTTTAACACTGTTGCCACAGGTTGTTTTTCATGTCCGCGGGTTGAAGCGACCCCAAATAACATGATATTTAGCCCCAAAATGTGAATTTTACCAGGGGAACCCCGCCAAAAACAGATTTTACCCGCTAGAACGCCATTTTTACCGAGGGACTCCCCCTGAAACACGATTGGGCTAGTTTTGAATAGCAATTGGGTGGGTTTTGTTGTGAAAACCTGGCAACCCTGCTCTAGCTGTTCAAATAGGATTTCAAATCGGATTTCAATCTGTCTTTTGCATCACTATTAATGCGGCACACAATGATAACGTCGAAATTGGTGACGGAAATGCCGGAAGTATTCATACAGTGTTCAAATGGTATGTCAAATGGTATTTTGGCATTTTCCTATGGAAGTTAAGCTTCACGCTCGTGCAGAGCATTGTGGGATTGACAGCGGACTGGAGAAAGCGTTGAGAGCGTCAAAAGGTTGGGCAGTTTATGCAAATATCAACTTTATGCAAATATCAAGCGAAAAACGTGGTCGGCAGCAAATCACTGTTAGGTTCAGGTAGTGACGTCTGTCTTGAGTGTTTAAAAATATGCAGGCGGTAATGCCTGATCAAAAGTTGTTATTGTGTTAAATATGTTAAATATTGCAGTTTGGATGCTGTTAAGATTATGAAGATGACCACTGATTTATTATTATTAAATAACATCCACTGATAAGCTTTCATCTACAGAACCAGGATGGTTTTAAATTAGGTCAATTTTAAGGATGCATTATACCAAATTGGTTATCAGCCAATTTTATTTTGTTTTCTGCAAAGAACCTTTATTTAAGTAGTGTGTTGAAGTAATATCAGCTAAGGGTTGTCTGCACTGTGGAGGGCTTGACATTAACTTTTTTTTTACTTAAAACATAACTGACTGTGTTTACATCGCCAAGACCGACATTTTGTGTGAAAAAGAACTCAATTTAGTACTGAGAGGCGGCTTTATGTGCGCACACTTTGGGTGTAAGCACAAAATTTGCGGGAATGAGTAAAATTATGCAAAATACGCGCAATCCCATGCCGAAATTCAACACCAACAATATTCATCTGAGAGATGAGAGTGCGAGAAAGAGCAGCTGGTATCTATTCTGTGGAAAATGAGTATTGGAAGCGTTATTTTTCAATGTCTATATGTATAGAAAATCAATATTTTTGTTTATTATTTCAGATGCTTTTTAAAAAGACTAGAATTGGAAAATGTATTGCCTATATATTATATATAAAATTCAACCCACCAAAGTGGCTAGTAGGAGCGACTGCCACTGCTGAAATCCACCCGGGATGACGGGTGTTAACGTCAAGCCCTAGTTGTGTGTTTCTTCTGATGGACATGAAGGTGCTCAGCCCTGGTCCTGGTTATCTGCCTTCCTGCTGTTTAGTTTACTGCTGACACACCCGCCTGTGATTGTTCCAGTGAACTCAAAGACCTTGATTAGCTGCATCAGGTGTGTTTGATTAAAGTTGGAACTCCATCAGAAGGTAAGACCTCCAGGGAAGTTCATACTTCATAAGTTTGGAAATCGTATTTACAGTGTGATGTGTTCAAGTGATTTTGATCAGTATGATATAAACATTTTGGCCAATTTACATTTCTATCTCTCAGTTTAACTTCTAGCTAAAAAACGGATGTTTTTTGCACTAACCTGCTTCTAAATGAGTGGTATATTCTGACAAGCTTGATCGCCATTCTTCAGTGCACTAAAATGTGCACAAACTAAATCATATAGAGATAACATTCACAGTGAAAACTTATGTTCAATAACATCTACAGTAGCTTCCGCCATTATTCCTGAGCTCCTACATGGGTTAGTCAAGAAAGACAGAAGTTTCCAACACAAAAGAGCTCCTCACGCTGGTTACGGCTCCATGTGTAAACCATTACTAGTCCATGCCTAAGGCCAGCTGCAATAAATCATCTCTTCCTTATTTTAATTAGCCCCCCAAACCGTCCACGTCCGACCCCCCTCACATTTCCCAGACTGCTCAACAATGGTACAATCCAACCGGTTTGAGGAGAAGATTCTGGATGAGGAGGGGGAAGTTGTGTCGTTTTTCTGCTGAAAGATACCAGGTGATAAATGGCTCTGAGGAATGGGACGGGTCAGGGTCGGGTACTTTTTGACAGGCTACAGATTTATAGTGCATGCCTGTCATACATATGACTTCATAAACGCCTAACAACATAAGTTCTTCATGCCTGGATCAGCCACATCCCAACTGGGGTTAAAGATCATGAGGTTTGCTACACAAATCCAATCCTTTGTATGAATAAGAAGGGACTTGACATAGATGATAATCTGATTTATCACATTGGGGGGGAAAGCATTTCATCCGGTATATTGGGTTTTAAGAAATACAGTTTTACCTGCATAAAAACATGATAGATTAACAATACTTCCTCCAAATGTTGTCCAAACTAGTTTATCAGAGTCTAAACAAATTCGTATTGAACAACATTGCAGATTTGCCCCATAGTTGATTATGATATGATTATTTGTTGTTGCATTTGTCATCACTGTTTTTTATTTTATGTATTTACTCTCTAAAAAATGCTGGGTTAAAAACAACCCAAGTTGGGTTAAATGTTTGCCCAAACTGTTGGGTAGTTTTATTTAACTCAACTATTGTTTAAAAATCACTGTATTGCTTGCCTAAAATGAACCCAAAGTATGTTGGAAATTAACATTTATTAATATGTTTAATGAGTAACAATTAAACAATGAACATTTATTAAATTGCTTATTAATAAATGTTCACCTTTTGATTATTATTGTTGCCTCTAGTACTTATGTGTCTGATTTTTAATTTCCAACATATTTTGGGTTCATTTTCTTTTGATCATTATAATGCATTTCTCTTTCAGAGGTTGCAGAGTTCACTTTAAGTGTCATATAAAGAAGAAAATAATGATTACAGAGGCTGTATTTGCCTTGATAAGAATTTATTGGCTGAACAAGATGTCTGCATTGCATTTAGTGAATTATCTCATTGAATCGGCAAAACAAATAGTTTTAGTGAAGACTATTATTAAGACGGTTTGTTAAAGCATCATGTTCTCTCTTGCAGTGCACATGTGCTGACTGGAGAAGGTAAATATTAGCCTCAGACACTACGAGGGCAGCGCTATATCTTTCAAGCTTTATACATTGCAGGTTTTGTTATGTCTACATCATATATAAACACTGCATTTATTTGTTCACCTCAGAAAACCTCCAAACTAACTCAAGAGTCGCAGGGAAACGGCCGGGTTCCTTTGGCCGAGGAGCTTCTGGAGAGATACAGAGCCAAGCAGTAGCGCTTGAATGTGAAGTTTTGGGAGAAGGTGTTGCTCTGCCCCATGCAGACTTCCCCACCCCACTGTGGGCTTGGCAGGGCTTTAAAAGGCAGCATTGTCTGTGTCCTGCCACCCCCTCGTTCCTCTCCCCTGTAGAGTAAACACTGAGGGAGAGCGTTTGGAGCGGGATGCTGGGTTCCACATGGTGCGGCGCTGAATGAAATGTTTGTGCCTCCGCTGTGACCCCGGTGGCCAGAGGCCTCGGCGACCGGACCCCTTTGCCCCCCACGGAAGTCACCAAATCTGCCATTTCCTGGGTAGGGGTGATGTGGGCAAAGAATGGGGTCAGGATAAGGCAGGGTCAACGAGAGGGTATGGGTTTCACTGGCCCTGTGAGGTCAAACCTCTGAGCTGATCCTAATTAACCCAAGATTTCAGCCCGCCACAGGTCACGACGTGCTCAGCATGATCTATTTCTGCTTTCGGGTCATGTCAAATAGTCATTTTTGTGAGTTAAACACACTAAAACTACGTTACCAGTGGGACGTTTTGTGTCAGAAGGTTTAATTGTGTACATATAGAGTTCAGCTCACTAGTATTGTTATGGTTGTTAAAAATGCTGTTAACTGTAATAAAGCTGAAAAACAAAAAAAATTTAGAATTAGAAATGTTGATTTGGCAACTAGTTAGAGCGGCACGATTAATCGTTAAAAGATTGCGATCTCGATTTAAACACTCGCACGATCTCATTCCTATAACAGCAATTCTCCTGTATCTATTAAACCTTTGGCAAAATCACACCGGACATTCAGGTCTGAGACGGCGCTGCCGCTTAGCGAGAGAGCAGTTGTCATGAATAGGTATGAAATGGCTTCACAAACAGTCTTTTGCAACCAAACAGTATTGTTATTTCTGTGTTACAAATATATTTAAATTATCACAAAAGTACTGGGGTAAAAGTTTATAATTCGGATATAAACACTGATATCTATGGAAGCCATCAAAATAGAGTAAATCACCTTTTGAAAGTAACTTTTGACTTCAAATAACGGTTGTATAATTACATCGTTACACCAGTAGGTGGCGACAAGTGACTGTTAAAAATGTGTTTGCCATTGAATCATTCATTCAAGAGATTCATTCAAAAACACCAATAATGAAACAAGTGAAGTATTTATGAGTAAGTCATTGAATCATTCATTCAAGAGATTCATTAAAAACGCTAATTCATCCAATAGTGAAAGAAGTGAAGTATTTATGAGTGAGTCATTGAATCATCCATTCAAGAGATTCGTTCAAAAACGCTAATTCATCCAGTAATGAAACATGAAGCATTTATGAGTGAGTCATTGAATCATCCATTCAAGAGATTTGTTCAAAAATGCTAATTCATCCAGTAATGAAACATATGAAGTATTTATGAGTGAGTCATTGAATCATTCATTCAAGAGATTCGTTCAAAAATGTTAATTCATCCACTAATAAAACATATGAAGTATTTATGAGCGAGTCATTGAATCATTCATTCAAGCGATTCATTCAAAAATGCTGATTCATCCAGTAATGAAACGTATGAAGTATTTATGAGCGAGTCATTGAATCATTCATTCAAGCGATTCGTTCAAAAACGCTAATTCATCCAGTAATGAAACAAGTTAAATATTTATGAGTGAGTCATTAAATCATTAATTCAAACCGATTTTTTTAAAATAATTCATTAAAATTAATTAAATATTTTAAATAGACGGCAGCAGTTAACATTCTGTCAGAACGTCTTGTAAATTACGTTATTTAGTTTAGTTGTCTGTTCAGAATCGTGGAAGAATCGTGATCTCTGTTTGAAAAAAAAAAAAATTTAGATTCTCAATTTATCCAGAATCATGCAGCTCTACAACTAGCTTAAAGCTGCAGTCCGGCATTTTTCCTCTTTGTCGCCATCTCTGTTTGAAACCTGCAATTGCAGTCATATGCAGAATTGTTATTGTTACGTGCGTTGTGCGTCGGCACGACTCCGTGCGGATGAATCTAATGTTTGCTGTCAATCACTACGACGATGTGGATACTGTACTTCAGAATCACAGATTCTACGACTTGGAAGTATGACCAAAGTAAGAATTTTCACCGGAAAATGTCATCTGAAAAAGTAAGTAACATTTCTGCCACGTTTGTTCTGACCAACTGAGGAAAAAAGCATTAGGCCTACAATAATCGATCGCTTAGCTCGGATCACGCCAAACCTTGCAAATTATTATTACTGTTATACTTTGTTCTCAAATTGTTAATGTTAACAACATCAGCATTGCGTGACTATGTGTATTTAGTGTGTATTAGTGTTACCTGTAGATTTCAATTTATGTAGCCACTCCACAGTCCGAAGTCTTTTGCTTTTGACTATGGGTGAATCTCCAGTTGTCACTGATGATTGTCATTTGGATCTTTCTGGATTACAATCCACCATCAAAACGATAAGTTTAATTATTTCAGCTGCTGTGAGAACAGGCTATAAATGATCCGCTACAAGCATCCTCCTCACATGATAAAGCCGACTAGCCTGGACTCCTTCTTTCTGTTTACAGACGTGACGTAATGATGCAAAGACGAACTGCTGCATGCTTGAATTTCCTGCGGAAATCCACCAGGTCGCTCTTATTATAAAACATTATTACAAGCTTACTGTTGTGAATCGAGCCAAGATAAGGAGATAGTTTTGAATACTGGCTGGATATGTACTTGCTCAAAAATTAATTTTGGATCATTTTTACCAAAAAAAGTTACGGACTACAGCTTTAAGCTGAAGTACTAAAATTAGTAAAACTAAAAATTAAAGCTAAATAGAAATATTTAAAAAAAAATGACAAAATCACATAAAATTACTAAAAATTAAACAAATTAAAATGAAAAAATAAAAGCTAATTCAAAATATTAAATACTGTAACAGTATATAAATAATACTAAAATATCACTGGTTTAGCTTGTTATGCATTTTTATATAGCCTACGTGACCGAAGCCATCATTCTCTACGGCAATACAGACTGAATAAAAAAGCCCGAATTGTGCACAAAATGCACATGATTTGCTCTTCATTTTGTTGCATTAGTGCTAAAAAGCTTTCTGTCTTTGAAAAGTGAAAAAAAAAAGCATGTTCATTTTGTTCCACACATCACGTTGTTATTGCAATTTTTAACTCATAAGTATAAATTTCCCAGGTGGACCGGAGCCTGGCTGATAGCTGTACTCATTTGTGAATGGCGGCTGGTGTGCGATTGTGTGTTTTATGAGCCAGCTGTTGGGTGTGAGCATGAAACGCATGTGTTTTTGAGTGCAAGTTCCTTTGTACTGAACTGTGGGTGTAATTCTATATTCCCAGCGCTTTGGCCCTGGGAGGTCGTCCACAGGAGAGCTCTTTTACCCCTACAAACACACGAACCAGATTGGGCTCACATCCCAACATCCAAAAACCTTGAATGAGGTTTCTAATATCACAAATACATGTAAAAACATGTTTGAGCTACATTCTCTCATCACTGTCACAACAATACTTGAAGGAAAACGGCCTTGCAGGTGTCCAAATACCTTGGTTCACCCTGCCTCAAGCATATCGTACATAAAGAGAGAGTTGTTTTTTATGTATTTGCAATATTAATGCATCTCTAATGCTCCCAAACCTAAGCTTTGTATTAAATGTGTAATGAATTCAATGGCTTGGTTTTTTTTTTTGTCTGTCTTAGCACCACAAACAACCTATTAGCCATAGCTAAAAGAGATTACACTTTTTTTATCAGTATCAGTAAACAACTATGACGTACAGAATCGTGTAATCTATTTTAAAAAGCATTTTAAAGAAAGAAACTGCTCTGAAATTCCCAGCAACTGAATCATTAATCGTGTTATTTGGTCGAAAAGTGTATGGATTTGATCTGTATTCATAAGGCTACCCACACACTAATTCCATGTCTGCATTGGCATTAGTACTGCTGTATTTTGGCTGGATTTAATGAGCATGTGGCCAGCTGGTTGAAATGTTGGTTGTAAATGCAGGCGGTCAGCTGGTCGTGTTTTTTAGTCATCTGTATGTCTCCGCAATCATGAGCTCCCCATGAGACCACCTGCAGGTGATGAAACCTGCTGAAATTCTACACCACTGCTAAAAAAAAAATGCTCTTCATCAGAAAAAAAAGTGTGTTTTTCCCTCAAAGATGTCCCACACCTGAAGGGCTGTGTCTAGACCTGCTAGATGGGCTGGCTTGGGGGTTAATGTGGCCACTAACAGAGCTCGAAGAAACCCCCGTAGATGCAGCAAAAATATTTGTGGGTTGATGGATCACTACACATCTGTGAGCCATTTTTAAAGTTGCCTTTTTCTTTGCAGAGTTTTAGGTTGTGAAACATATAACATATTTAACACTAAATGTCTATACTCTTAAGCACTGTAAAACCCGATAAGTTACGGTAACTCAAATCATTTGAGGAAACCGATTGCCTTGAACCATTTAAGTCTTAAAACCAATAAGTATGAGTACTGTAAACTCATATATCTCAAGTTAAATTCACTTATATTTTAGTGTTGGTATAGAGTAAACTCAACTTAAAGATTTTAAGTTTATTCCACTCATTCAGTTTGAATTCAGGTAACAGATCTAACTAAGTCTTAACAATTATATAGCTACTTAAATGGTTTGAGGAATTTTGCCATTGACATTAAAGGTTAAGGATAAATAATTAAGTTATCATTTATTCACCTCCATGTTCAAAGTCTGCATGATTGGTTTTTACATTAATGTTTACTTAAATTTTTGGGTGAAGTAATGGAAAAATCAGGTATGAGGGTGAGTACATTTTATTTAATTTTCTGTTTGATTTTTTCTTAAAAATATAACCTCATGCTATAGCAGCCCTTTTCAAGTTCAGTGGTTCATTGCTTTGAATTTGGATTGTTTGGTTTTTTTAACCAAAAACACTGAAACTGAAACTGAAGTTTTCATTTAGCCGAAAAAAAGAAAGAAAAATAAATGAAATTTTTTTTTTCGGTAATTAAATTTGGGTAATCAGGTGATTGACTCGGTTTTGCTGTTCATGGTGTTATGTTCACAGGTGAGAAACCAGTCATAGTAAAGTTCTTTGGCAACAAGCCACCTCACCTATTTCAGCCGAACAAATTTTTACATATTGCTACTGTAACGAACCGCCCGCTCTAAGTGGGACTCGAACCTGGGTACGCTGGCATGGGAGTCGGCCTCTCTAAGAAGGAGGCTAAAGACCACAGCGCCAGTCACTAGAGCGCCTCTTGAGATCAGGGGGTGAGGTTTACACGCACGGCTCTTACCGGCCTACGTCCGTTACACTACTGTAGCATAATTTTTGGTGGTGAAGTGTGTCCACGCTGCTGACATTTTGTTACCTGTTAGCTTATCCACATGATGTTGACACAGTCAAAAAATGTCATCCAAGAAGCACTTACTGTTCCAGTCAATGATTTCGGCCCTCCAAAACTATTTCAAAATCTGAAATTTTGGTGTGTTACTAGTACACTATAATCTTTTTTCATCTCCAAAGATCCAAATAGCAGCTGAAGATCCCTAAACTCTAAGTTCCAAAATGGGGGTTTTCCCAGTGATACCACAGAACCACCTTTTTTGGCTCTCCAAAGAAACTTTCAGTGATCAGTTTTTAAAATAACCATTTTTTTTTTTTTCTTTGTGTGCAGAACATTTTAATAATCTAAAGAACCCTTTTCCACTATAAAGAACCTTTTGTTCAGTGGAAAGATTCTATAGATGTTAAAGGTACCATTGATGCCAATAGAAAACCTTTATTTTTAAGAGTGTATGCAGCAGATAATAGTTCATTGCTGAACCTACAGTGTTTTCTACCCCTAATAAAGGTTCCAATTAGAACAGTCAAACATTCCAATTGCATAAAAGTATAATGGGCAAAAGTTCCATACAGATCTTTAAGTGCTTCAGAAAACCATCTATGGTGCTTTAAACAACTCAGAAACCAACACACTAATCTGAAGAACCTATAATAACACAAAAGGAGCCATTCAACAACCTTATACAGCCAAAAAGGTGCTGAGGTGAACCCTCAAGGAGCCTTTACTTTTAAGAGGTTTTATCGCTTTAACCATATTTGTCTCTCTCCATTCCTGACCTTCCCTGTGGCAGACTGACCCCACCTCTCCTGACGCACATACACCCAAACCATAGTATGCGTCCACCCCTCCTCCCCTGGCACACACACATAACACAGTCCCGAAGCTGAGAGATTTTTTTCCTGCCGCCCCTCCACCTTCAGCCAGCCGCCTTCTCAGACAGGAAACCTCAGTTTCCACTCCGCCTCCACAGGGCCCCTCTCTCTGCGCTTTCGCTCTCTCCATCTCCCTCCTTGGATTTTCTTCTCCCACCCCTGCTGTTTTCCCATCATCTCTCTCCCTCCCTGAAAGTGTTCTTCTCTGTACAGTTCACAGGGTGCACAAACGGATGGCCCCTTTCTCTCCCACCTCCTTATTTTTACAAAACATGCCAATCGATCTGTTTTCCTCAAAGGCGCTCCCGCCAATGGAGCTTTAGATCTGTTGTTTGCCCCGTTTCAAGTGTCTTCCTGTAAAAAATGCTTTGAGAAACGTATGCAACGTTATGTAATTGCCCAAAACGGAGAGGGAGGGAGAAACCGAGAATGGATGAAGGAAGGAAAAATGGTGAGGAGAAAGCCACATAAATCGTGGAAGGATCTGAGGCGAGCGTCAGCGGGGGCTACACGCGAAAGGCTGCCAAGCAGCAAAAGTGGGCCAATTTCTAAAAAAGTGTGAGAAAGATCCAAAACAGCAAAATGCTTTGTTCCTAAACCTAGTGAGCTGCCTTGCTGTCTATTAACAACATATGCAGCTGCCTTCTAAGGATACATGACTTCCTTATACTTCAACGTCAATATCACTGACAAATCTGACAGTCTTTATTTAAAAACATTTCCTCTGAAAGTTTGAGTTAGAATAGATTGCAAGAGCACAATCATAAACACAATGAAGGCAAACTAGTGAGTGGATGAGTTTACCTGTTCCGTTTAATGTCCTTTGTAGTCACATTTAGCCATTTGTTAGCAATTGCCTTTTCAAGACAAGTAACACTTTTAAACACTCACTAGCAGGGTACTGATGTATTTTATGTCATAGAATAAAACATGAAAATAGCTTGAGCTTGTGTTAAACACAGACCTTATTTCAGGCATTTAACCAAAAACCCAATCAAAAAACCCACTAACTTCAGGATGATGGAAGCAGAAATGCTAAAATGCTAACTCATTTTCAAGTTTTGGCCTACAAAAATACATCATCCCTGCAGCACTCTATAGAGTTTAATGTTAGCATGTTGCTAAGCTAACCATGCAGGAGTCTAGGCCTACTCTGAAAGAAATAAAACAAGACCAGTTTTAACCAGGCTAACATGGTTTTATACTATCTCACTCAAACCTGGTCTGTTGTTCAGCTGTCTCCCAGCCTGAACATCTGACAAGTTATCAGTTTGACCAGTGGAAACTAGCCTGGTGGCTAGCTAAGATTGGCAAAACCACTTTAGGCTAATTTAAGCTGCTTTTTTTGTCAGTGGCTACACAAATATTGGGTAAAGTAGTCTGATTTTAATAAGAATGTACACTAGTTGATAGACTCCATTGACTTACATAGTATGGGGGAAAAAAATACTATGGAAGTCAGTGGGGACCAGAAACTGTTTGGTTACCGACATTGTTCAAAATATCTTTTATTATTATTATTATTATTATTATTATTTTCAGCAGAAGAACTTGAGGGTGAGTAAATGTTTTTCATTTTTGGGTGTACTCTTCCTTTAAGTGTCTTTCACAGGATAGATAGAAAGCAACATGATGGAACTGAATGTGCAGATCTTGAGATGCGAGGCTGGTGGATGCACCGATATGAAAATTTTGGCCGATACGATAACCGAATAATTCTTTATATTTGAAAGCGATAACCGATATATTGGCCAACAAATTTGAAAGTCGAAAGTTTTATATTGTTTTTGAGAGCCTGATTACAAAAACAAAAGTCTCACTATTAAAAGCCATCTCCCAAGCACAGAATTATAATGTTGTCATTATAATATTAAGTAGCCTATATGACAGATTTGCATTGTACATTGTACTTAACTGTATTTTCCTTTTTGAAGTGATTTCAATCATATTATTTCAAGCAATTCAAAACCATAATGGTGGACAGTGCACATCTGAAGTGCCTCAGCTGAAGGAAATGATCCATTATTTATCGGCTTTAATATATCGGACAAATTTTCTTATCAGACCGATAACGATAACATTAAAAATGAGCATATATCGGCCGATACCGATATGGTGGCTGATATATCGTGCATTCCTATGAAAGATAATGACATATCGTATCATATTGTGAAAACTTTACACTGCAGCTTCACAGCCACACAAAACAGCACTCTTATCACGTTTTTAGAGATATGCTGCCTTAATATTTGCTCAAAATGAGCTATCTTATAAGACGGCATAATATTTTTGTTCATATTTTGTAACAGCCCATGCATATGATGCCTTAAAAAGCTGTCTACTTAGGGAGCTCACTAGGTTTTGGAACGGAGCTTAAGAGAGCAGGAGGGAAGCAGGCGAGGTGAAGGACTGCAACAGGAAGCCTCTTACCAGCCTATTGATGGCTCACGGCCAGAAATCTCAGACACTAAGGAATTCCTCACAGAGGGTTGGGAAGGAGGGAGGGAAAAACAGAGAGAACTGCGTGTAGGCAGGGAGCACGACCTGGGAAAGACCCAAAAGGACCAAAAAAGAAGCAATTAAATACCGCTTATGCCAACCGAATCATCTCCTAAATGCGCTGTAATGTTATTATAGTTTTGACAGACAACAAAAATATGAAGATTTATAAAGCTAATTGATTTAACGTCATGACAATCTAGAAATGAAGTGATCTGGCAAATGATTCTCTCAGCTTCTGTTTCTGTCAGCACTCCTGAAAACAGATACATTAAAGTCGCGATGGAATATTCAGTTATGACAATATTGACTATATAACGAAACATATGCAAGTATGAACGGTGCACAATAAGATCTAAACCATGCTGACATTAAAATCATCATGAAATGTTGTTTGTTATCTGCTTTACTTCAAAAATGGGACATATTTCCCAGTCAACAGGATATGTAAATGAGATTAAATGTAGGGCGGAGCTTTGTTTTATCCTTCAGGAATTGATTGGATCATGAAAAGTGGGTGTGGCATACCAGACAGACAGGTGGTTAAATAAGTCACGTGTTCATGGGGGAGGGATTTGTGACATCATCTAAAAAGTTTTAGAGGCGGAGCAAGTTGTTATATTTTGAAAAGATTATGAATAGTATATAACTGTAAAAATAATTTTGATTTATCACAACTTTTTTCTTTTGTCAAATCAACTTAGATAATTAATATAGTTCAGATAACATAATGTTTTGAGTTTCTGTTGATTAAACCAATCTCCTTTTTTATATTAACTCAAATTTTTAATTTCATTTAACTCAATTTAAGGCAACCACGTAACTTACTTTTTTTAGTTAAACCAACAATATTTTTTTTTGCAGTGTATGAATAGTATATATATCCAATTTTAGTTCTTTTGTTGTTGTTGATTTATGAACTGGCATTGCTTTGAAAAAGATCTTTGTAAAAATTTTTAAATAACAGCATGAAAAATAACAGCATGATGGTGAGTAAATTGAAAACAGAAACTTAGGGGTTTTTGTTGGGGGAGGGAGACTGTTTTTTAAGAATGTAAATATGCTCAGTTTTGATTTAATGTTGCTATTTTCTTGTTTGTTTAGTCTTTTTCCTGCATCAGACTGAACGTCACTGGTGTAGTGGAGACGTGTGAGGTGCAGAAGCAAAATAAGACAGACACTGACGCTTTTACACGCTGTATTTATCGTTCCTGCAGTAAACAGAAGCGAGGGTAGGATTATGAAACACAAGCTGACCTGACTTGACTCTGGGGTCTGAGCTCAGGGGTGGAGGAAGGGTCATGCTCGGGGTTTTTGTGTCTGTCACAAGATACAACAGCTCTGCTACATGCTGTTCTGTATTGCTGCCTGTCCTATCACTTTCCCCCATCTGGAGCAGTCACAGATGTAAAAGAAAGCACTTTGTTTCAAACCAGCTTTAAACTTCATATAGTTCTTGACTCACTAACATGCATTTTAAAACATTTTGATAGTATATCAAGATATTCAGATATAAACAGGCGAGGTTTAATGTTTTGTACAGATTTCAATCAGTATTTGGAGACTGGATATAGGCCATGTGTTTGTGGAACGTCTGATGTGTTTTTAGGGCGTTGTTCCATACATTTTTGTAAGGGCATGTAGCTTTAAGGAAACAGGAGGTATTGTGGGACGACGTGGGGTTTAGATCTTTGGCTTTGGCAAAAGAAGCATAAGCGCCTTCCAAGCAGCAGGGAACTTTTATATTAGATTCTCATAGCTGAGTTCTGATGTTTGAAGTCACCATGAAATCAAAATTGGCAATTCTTGTTTTTTTTTGTATGGGATATTGCAGTATTTATTATAAATGATTTATGAGGGCACATCATTAGGGCCCGAGCACAGATGGTGTGAGGACCCTATTGTAATTGCTCAGCCAATTATTCTTCTTCTCCAAAATTAATCACATTTTTGAGGGCCTAAACATGCTCAGAAGTGGTGAAAAATTATGACTGATATGGGTTTTACAATTAGGTGTAGCAAAATGGCTCAATAGCGTCACCTACAAAATTTCAATTAAGCACCCTTCATGCTACGTTTCACGTACAGGTATGAAATTCGGTAGACAGATGTAACATCCCAATACCTACAAAAAGCCCCTAGGTGCAAAATCTGTAAACCCAACAGGAAGTGAGATATTTTGAATTTTCTCTGCAAAATTTGTGCAGTTTTTGCAATTTCCACAAGTTCTACTTTAACAAACTCCTCCTAGAGCTTTAATCAGATCAACATCATATTTGGTCAGTCTAATCTAAAGGCATTTGCGATGTTAAATTGTGAAGATCTAGAGTTTTCGCTGAAGGGCGTGTCTGTGGCGGCCTGGCTAAGTGCGATGTTTCGCCATGAAAAATGAAGTTATTGTAACTCGGGCATACAATGTCCGATCTGTCTGAAACTTCACATGCTTTATTAGAGTCCTGACCTAAAGACATCTACATGTGAATATTCAGTTAAAGTCATAGCGCCACCTGTGAGTAACAGGAAATGGTGTTTTACACTGTGATTAACTCCTCATTGACATTTAACCAGAAGCACATCTTATATGGTCAGTCTAATCTTAAGGCCTTCGCGATGTTAAATTTCAAAGATCTTGATTTTTCATTGAAAGGCGTGTCCGTGGCGGACTGACAAAGTCTGATGTTTCGCCATGAAAGGGGAATCACATTTTGAGGGCCTAAACATGCTCAAAAAACTCATGAAACTTTGCACACGCATCAGAAGTGGTGAAAATGTACGTCTAATATGTGTTTCAGAATTAGGTGTGGCAAAATGGCTCAATAGTGCCACTTACAAAATTTCAACGAAGTGCCCCTGATGCTACATTTCATGTACAAGTATGAAATTCAGTACACACATCTAACAGCCCAATACCTACAAAAAGTCTCTTGGAGCAAAATCTGAAAACCAACAGGAAGTGAGATATTTTTAATTAACTTTGCAAAATTTTGGCAATTTTTGCCATTTCCAGAAACATTGCCTTTCACAAACTCCTCCTAGAGCTTTAATCAGATCAACGTCATATTTGGTCAGTCTAATCTAAAGGCCTTTGCAATGTTAAATTGCGAAGATCTAGAGTTTTCACTAAAGGGCGTGTCCGTGGCGGCCTGACAAACTTCGATGTTTCACCATGAAACAGGAAGTTGTTGTAACTCGGGTATACAATGTCCAATCTGCCCCAAACTTCAGATGTTTTATTATAGTCCTGGCCTGAAGACATCTACATGGCAATATTCAGTTACAGTTATAGTGCCACATGCGGGCAACTGGAAATTACATGTTTTACACTGTGATTAACTCCTCATAGACATTTGGTCAGTCTAATCTTGAGGCCTTAGTGATGTTAAATTGTTTTCGCTGAAGGGCGTGTCCGTGGCGGACTGACAAAGTCTGATGTTTCGCCATAAACGATGAAGCTGCTGTAACTCAGGCATACAGTGTCCGATCTGCCCCAAACTTCACATGTGTGATAAGAGTCCTGGCCTAAAGACATCTATATGCCAATATTAAGTTAGTCATAGCGCCACCTGCTGGCAACAGGAAATGACATGCTTTACACTGTAATTCACTCCCAGAAACACATTTCAATATGCCATGAAGTACCAAACATACTAGAAACACATTAAATCATGCAACGCTTGGCTAAGTGCTAATGTATGTGATTAACGCCACGAAACAGGAAGTTGTTGTAACTCAGACTACAATGTCTGATCTGCTCCAAACTTCCCATGTTCGATAATAGTCCTGGCCTGAAGACATCAACATGGCAATATTCAGTTACAGTCAAAGCGCCACCTGTTGGCAGCAGGAAGTGTGGCACTTTGAAATGACTTTGCCATATATCCCTTGTATTTACTCGCTTACATGCATGTCGCCCACTGTTCACTGTTTTCCTAAGGCCAACGGATGACGGTGAGCCCGGGTGCGAGGGCCCTTTCATCGCTGCTTGGAGCTTTAATTATTTTTTTTTTTTTTTTAGTTCATCCGCCTCAATCTTTAATCAAAATAACTTCCCCTCCTCTTGTAGTGACATCTCTTCCCATGTTCCACAATCCTCATAAAGTCTCAATATCCAGCATCATTTTTGGATATTTTAACTGGAAAACAGACTAAAAGACTACTTAAAAAATGTGTACTTCAGTGTATTACAAAAAATAATAATAATAATAATAATTTGCAGTTCATTACTACAAAGTCCCTTTGACATGTCAGTTCACTGGGCAGCTATTTTATTTAGCCATACAAGTATATACAAGTAAAAAATTGAGAATGATTGTAATTCTTTAAAGTGGGCCTATAATGCCCCTTTTACAAGATGTAATATTAGTCTCTGGTGCCCCCAGAATGTGTCTGTGAAGTTTCAGCTCAAAATACCCCACAGATAATTTATTATAGCTTGTCGAATCTGCCCCTATTTGGGTGTGAGTAAAAACACACAGTTATTGTGTGTGTCCCTTTAAATGCAAATGAGCTGCTGAGCCTTGCTGCTTTCCAGAAGAGGGCGGAGCTTTAACAGCTCGTGCTTTGGTTGCTCAACAACAACAAAGCTGAAGAATCTCACGCTTTGTGTTGTGTGTTCTCTGGGGCAGGGCTTATGTAATTTTAGGGTTAGTGATGTCACCAATCCAGGAATAAGCTCGTTGTAGTCCCTACCAGCCGTTTGTTGTAGTCCTTAAACAGAGAATTCATAAGGAAGCAATAAGGTACGAGAGGCTGTGCTGTATCGTGAAGGCGTTGTTAGGCACAACTCGAAGCGGAGTGCCTGCAACCCCTTCAGCCGTGACTTATTCACGATATAGCACTAACCTCGAGTACAAATTTTAAAGCCAAAAATATGTATCAATGCAACTTTCATGAAGTAAACTTTCAATAAAAGCCTTGCTTCTGCCGGAAAAAATAGTCCCTGACTGTGAACAGCAACAGAAGTTACATTATTACGCCATTAGATGGCGGCAAAGACTGTCTTTATGAGTGTGTCCATCAGTAGCGAAGACTTTTACATTGAAAAAATTTAATTGTTGTGAACACGGAACAAGACGCAACTGACAAATGCTTTGACTAGCGCTGTCAGTCACGGGAAAACCCCTTAACTGTTAAAAGGACAAGATAATACATTTTCTCCCATTATATTTTCTATGAATGGTCCCCTTTTACTATCTTCTTCTTATTTTAATTGGGTTTCATAAAGCAGGAGGGGATTTCCCTTAAAATCACAACATATTACCTAATTTTAATGCAAATAGAGAGGAAAAAGTTAGTAGAGAAGGAAGGCATAATTTCTAAAACAAATGTTTACTTGCATGATGATTCATGAAGGATGTGTTTTTCTGAATGGCAGACTGTTCAAATTTTCATTGTTTAGATCTTATCCTAATTCATAACAGCTCTTCAAATATCACCACTTTCAATTACCATAGCACTGTTATGTCATTTGTTATGACCAGCATCCGAAATGGCACTTATTCCTCAACTATAAAGCTCATGGCAGAGGATCACACAATCAATGCGCCTTGGAGAGAGAGAGATGGGATTTCATCAGAGGCAAGCTGTGCAAATGCAACATTTTTGTATCTCACGACACCATTGCCTTATTAGCACAGATACAATGCACCACATAAACCTGATAATAGCGCTGTTTGAACTGAAATCACAGAGCCAGGAGTAGAAGCCAAGGTTAATACTGAACAAACAGCCTAGGATCAGTGAAACTAAAAGGAAGATGAGTGATTAAGCTGGCATATACAGAAGAATCACTATTTGGCAGCTGATAGCAGCATCGATGGGCTTTATTAGCTGAATATGTCGATAAACACCCACAAACTGCAGCATTCTTTGTAGTTTTTTGTTCCATTTTACTCCATTACATATAGACTATGGCTTGCATTTGGTGTAAAAACAATCCATCTTTATATATAATGCATTATAAATGCACACACACTAAACTATATCAACGTTAAACTAAATTGAGATGAATAAAGACACATTTTCTATTTAGAGCTGCTTTACAGCTGAAATTGTATTCGTTTCATTTAGGCATTTGGCGGATGCTTTTATCCAGAGTGACTTACACTGCATTCAAGGTTTGCATTTACATTTCATCAGTCCTTGTTTTCCCTAAGCATTGAACCCATGACCTTGGTGTTGCTAGCGCTTTGCTCTAATAATTAGTAACTTTGAATTCTCCCAGTTACATTTAGTGTAATGCATTTTTCATAGCTGTTTATCTCTGAATAAACTGCCTTCAGGGAGCAGTTCTCATTCTTCATGTCTCTTGCAGACTAGAGTTGCTCAGTTCGTTAAAATGTTTGCTGTTGTATCCGAAGGCCTGCCGTATAGGGAAAGGAATCGAACTTGGGTTTCAACTGTGAGAAAAGTCTCTAGTTTCTGTCTCCACTTATGTAATAAACCAAAAACATCTATCAGAGTAATGGGGTTGCTTTACGTCAAAGATATTAAGCTTCGCGACTACAATCTCTCAGGCAATTTGTCTAAATCGGCATTGGTCAGCCCTTGACTTGTTTTTTTTGCCCAACTCTGTATCATTTTGGTGTCTCTCCTCCGTTCCCTCTCGCTCCCCTCCCTCAATCCGTTTTGATTCCTGCCGCCTCCAGCCACAAACAGTGATGCAATCCACAGACTCCTGACTGCAATAACAGGGCCTGGAGAGCGCGAGCAGGGCAGGGCGGTCTGCGTTTCTCTCGCCGTCTGAAACAAATAAAAAGCGCACTGGACGAGAGCGCCAAAGAGTAGGAAAAGAAAAGCAGGGGTCTGGGATGGTGAGAGCCAGACAGAAAAGAGACAGCTCATATTAACAGCTCATTGTTTGCTTGTGGTTAGTATTTCTTTGCTAATTTGTGCTTTTAGGATAGAAGTGGATGGTTTTTAGCTTCAAGCATGAGGGTGGCATATTGTTCGGTTTTCTTCAAAGGTTGAGGAGCTTGAATTAATCTTAAGGCATCTTCTAAATAGACAGGAATGTAATCTCAGAGAAGTGGGAAGCACAATGAGGTAAACAAGACGAGATCCATCCCTGACTACAATGCTCTTTAGAAAATGTATATCCTAGGCTTACTTTAACTTTAGTTTAGCCTAAATGATCCTACAAAGATCCTCACAGCTTCTTTCAAACCTTTAAAGTGCATCTCTGAATCAAGAATTCCCAATAGACTTCCCTACAATCTGGCTGTTTGGGAAAACAATGCATAGTTTTCAATACAGAAATGTGTCAGTATGCTTGCCGGGTCCATGCAGTTGAAGCAGAACCAATTCTCTCAGTTTTTCTATTCTACATTTTTGCAGTGAACTGTTGAACTTCTAAAAACAGCTTGCAAATGGCCTTTGACTGCACAGACCAGTCTCTCCACTCACCGGTGAACTCTAACAGACCTTAGCGTAGATGGAGAGCGTGATTACGGTCAGTTTATGGTGGCGTTTGTGCATATTTCTGCTGATTGTTCCTCAGATCCGCCCCTCGACTCGACCTAGCCTGGTCAGCCCTGCTGAGACAGACCTCCCCTGGAGGCGGCAGAGGGAAAAACATACGAGGTCAGCGCAGGAATGCCGGGGGATTGGCACCTGGCTAAATCCTCGAAGCATACACACGCTCACTTTTTCCACTCTCTGCTGAGACTCCACGTGGAGCCTACCTACGAAAACAAGGCATTCCTCTGCGTGCAATCAAACAATATTCCACAGTCACCACACAGCTTGTGCAGACATGCAATAGGACGTGTCTGTCAAATGAACAGGTCAGTGAGAGTGTGAAAAACCAAAAGCTGTTAAAAGGATAGTTGGAAATAATCATTATTTACTCACCATCATGTCATTCCAAACTCATGTTGCTCGCTTTCTTTTGCAGAAAACAAAAGAAGATGCTTTGAAGAATGTTTTGGCTGTTTTAATCCATAATTCGTGTCAATGGAGTCCAGGGGCTGGAATCACAAAACTCTTCTTAAAGGGTTAGTTCACCCAAAAATGAAAATACTGTCATTTATTACTCACCCTCATGTCGTTCTACAGCCGTAAGACCTTCGTTCATCTTCTGAACACAAATTAAGATATTGTTGATGAAATCCGATGGCTCAGTGAGGCCTCTATTGAGAGCAAAGCCATTCAAACTCTCAAGGTCCATAAAGGTACTAAAAACATATTTGAAACAGTTCATGTGAGTTCAGTGGTTCTATCTTAATATTAAAAGCTCAGAAGCTTCATGAAGCAGTGTTTTGAAATCAGCCCATATAGATATTGTTGAAAAGTCGTTATTTTGTTTTTTTTTGGTGCACAAAATTATTCTTGTTGCTTTATAATATTAAGATAGAACCACTGAACTCACATGAACTGTTTCAAATATGTTTTTAGTACCTTTATGGATCTTGAGAGTTTGAATGGCTTTGCTCTCAATAGAGGCCTCACTGAGCCATCGGATTTCATCAAAAATATCTTAATTTGAGTTCGGAAGATGAACAAAGGTCTTGCGGCTGTAGAACAACATCAGGGTGAGTAATAAACAACATTATTTTCATTTTTGGGTGAACTAACCCTTTAAGAAAGAAATTTAAAGAGCATTTCGTAAAATGTTCCAATTCTTGAAAAAATCTCAAATATTTTCTTAACGTGCCCCAGTTATGCTTTTTCAGATATTACCTTTATATAGTGTGTAATATAGCTCTTTGTGAATGTAAAAGATCTGTAAAGTTTCAAAGATCAAAGTGCAGAAAAAAGGAGTTATTGTCTTCCAAAACAAAGAATCAATTCTGAACTTACTGAAACGTCAGTAATTCCAGTCTTACTTCCTGCAGAACTTACACAGGTTTGTAATTAATAATGCCAGTCTATGGTCTTTATTGGCTGGTCACGAACAACATCTACTTTGCCCCCTTAAATACTGTAGTTGTAGCAGAGGACTGGAAGAGTTTGGTTCGTGTTGTCGACATGTTGAGAAGATTTTTCTGCGCTGCGAAATTAAATATGCTTTGCATCCACAAAATGAGGAAACGGTTCGAATTGATACGGTAAAAGCAACAGCATTGTTACTGTCAGAGCAGAGTAGACTAATCAGAACAGACTGAACCATCTGACCAATCAGAGCAGATTAGACCAATCACAGCAGACTGGGCGGGGTTTAGAGAGACCAGATCTTTTAACGAACCAGTTTAGGCACTGTCAGAAAAGAGCTGATGCTGCAATGTATATTATGAGAAAATCAAAGTGTTTTTTGGCCTTGAATGCATGTAAACTTATTGTAGGAGACCTGCAAAACAAAATGAGGAAACTTAAAAATTCTTCCTTAAAAATGTTCCTTGAATCCATCCCTTATGGTGCGTTCACACCAGACACGAATGAAGCGTTAAGCGCGAGTGATTTACATGTTAAGTCAAAGATGCGAATAGACATCCTGCGGCGCGATTCGCACGAATGAGGCGGCACGAATGACGCAGCGTAAATTGAGCGTTTCGGGCGAATTGCGCGAGTTGAAAAATCTGAACTTTGGCGGATATTAGTGCCGCATTAACCAATCAGGAGCTTGCTCTAGTAGTGACGTGATTACGATGTAGGAGGTTTCTATAAAAGTACAAAGATGTATCGTACAGCGACGATGATTTTGTCCTCCATTGTTGTTTTGAATTTCTGCCTCCGCTCGCTTCGTCATAATCACGTCACTACTAGAGCAAGCTCCTGATTGGTTAACGCGGCGTGAATTTTCGCCAAAGTTTAGATTTTTCAACTTGCGCGATTCGTGCGAATCACGCGTTACGCGCGTCAAGCGCTCGTTTCGCTCAATTCGCGCCGCGTCATTTGCGCGAATCGCATCATACGCGCCGCGTCATTTGCGCGAATCGCGTCATACGCGCCGCCTTATTCGCGCGAATCGCACCGCAGGATGTCAATTTGCGTCTTTGCATTGACTTAACATGTAAATCACTCGCGCTTAACGATTCATTCGCGTCTGGTGTGAACGCACCATTAGACTTTCAAGCTCTAAAGGGACATGAAGGCAGTGTGAAATTAATCCATATGACGCGACTTCTGAAGAGACATGGTCACTGATGAACAGATCATAATTTAGGCCTTTATTCACTTTCAAATTAAACCAAAACATTGAGACTACACTGAATATGGTGAGATGAACCTAAAACGTCATGCGAGAACAGTGAGGTTTAATGTTAGTTTGAGGTTGTCGCCATTTTGATATAGTCTTTGTATATGTGCATTGATCAATTATTTTATTTGAGAGTGAATGAAGGCTTCAATTTCAATCAGTGCTTGAAAGTTTTAGGTCCCACTGACTTTCATTGGATGGGCAAAAACAGCAGAAATTTCTTCTTCAAAATAGCTTTTTCTCTCTCTCTCTTTCATCTTGTGATGAAAGAAAATCATACATGTTTGGAATGACATGAGGTTGAGTAAATGATGCCAAGATTTTACTTTTTGAGTGAACTAACGCTTTAAATACACATGAGATTGTCCAGAAACTCAAGATGTTTGGGGTCTGTTTGAGATTGTCCCGTCTAGAAAAGCAAAAGCGTGCCTCAACACTTCGACCATTGGGTGGGGTGGCAAATGTCTGGGCGCAGAGCAAGGGTCTGGCTTTCCCTTCTATCCCACAGTGTTAACAGACTCCGAGCCGCAGATTTACGGGAGCTGACGAGCGCATGGAAACTCGGCACGTTGGGCAAAGGCCTTCTGCCATATTTCAGTTCTCTGTAGCGACGCTGTGAGCGAATGACATGACAAACGTGAGCTTAGCCACTCGAGGGGCTCTTGCTTTTATAAGAGGAATAAAACATAAAACAGGCAGGCTGTAATTTGAGTTCAAGCCAACACTGGGCGCAGTGGGTATACTTCAAATTTTGGGAGGTGCCGTCTCAGACTTGCACTCATTTCCTCGATCTGAATATTACGGAGGCTCAAAAAAACTTTTTTTAATCGAATAGCCCATGCACTACAAAAAATTTTTTTTTTCAGTAGAATATCTAAACATTCAAGTCAAAAAATACTGAGTGAGATAATAATTCTTGCAATGTGGCATGTGCTCTTGGGTGCACAAAGCGGTTAAGCTGAAATCAAGCGTAATTTGATAGGAGATGTGACTCTTAGCCGCTTGGCCTCAAGGGACGTCAGTGGTGTCAGGATCCTGGTGGAGCACATGATAGAGTGCTGTGGTGATTTTTTAATTTTGCCAGGATTGCGCCGCCCCATGTGGCTTGCGGCACGTTGACGGACACCTGTGTGCCGAGCTGGAGGCGACAGGAAGGTTTCTGGGAACGAAGAGCTGTTCAGGAGTGGGAGGCTGGGTGGGTGTTCAGATCTCAAAACCAAAACACATTGCGTTGAAAGAAAACAGGAAGATGAAGGAGCTCAGAACAGAACAATGTAATTAGACGACAAATTAAAGTGATGTTAAATCAGGCATGCTGGTGATTGTTTAACCCAGAGATTCCAGAAACGTTTTGTCCGCCAAACCCCTTTGACCTAAAATATTTACTTGAAGCACCCCCTGAGATTTTAAGTAAATATTTGAATAATTATTCATGGTTTTCTGATGTAGGTTAATGGTCATATGATCTGCAAGTAAACAAAATATTTTTACAGGGTTGCCAGGTCTGCACAACAAAAACTAGCCCCAAAATAGCCTGATTTTCTCTATTGGGGGGGTGGGCCGAAGCGTTGGTTGGTTGGACCGAGGGTGCAGTAAGCAATACCAATGGTTACAAAAACTAATGGCATCTACAAAAACTAAAATAGATTAACTTAAAGATGCAATATGCATTTTTTTTTTTAATCAATTTTGGACTTTTACATGGATAAATGTGCTCTTTTAATAGTTAATTGTAAAAAATAAATATATATAAATTATATATGTGTGTATATATATATATATATATGTGTGTGTGTGTATATATATATATATATATATATATATATATAGAATACATATATATATAAACAACTTAATATCGTAAAGAAAGCTTTATATATTTATTAAAATGTATTTAATATATTCAAAAACATGAATTAACATGACTTTTTTTTTTTTTAACTGTAACTCTGGTCACGACACCTGACATATTGGTCGCACCACCTGACATTTCAAACTCAATTCAGATCTAGCAGGCATTAACTTGGACACCTATACAAATGTTTGACCATGTGCTCAAGGTTATACATACATTTTTAAATCAAATACACATTTTTATAATAACAACACATTTTCAAAGTTTTCCAGGGGTCATACCACCTGACATGATACGCTGAATTACTCAAAAATGTCAAATTATCTAATATTTATGGGAGGGTGACTAACCTTGTTAATGCATCAAAGGGGTCCTTTGGGGTTTTCTGTGTGATATCATATGCTGTCAAATGGTTTTCTTAAAGGAATATTGCATAAAATGGCATTTTTATGTCGATCGCCCCCCCTGACGTTTGGAGAAGTCAATTTTTCGGACAAAAGTTTTTAAAGTAATAGAATAGTCTTGAAATAGGACTGATACACTATTTCCCTCATTTATAAGGAATTTAACATAAAATCATGCCAAACTATTTGATTAAGAATTAAGAATTAAGTTTTGTTCTCTGCTGGTATGTTCAGACAGTCGCACCACCTGACATTTTTGGTCTTTTAAACACCAAAACTCAAAAAATCAATTGAATTTCAATACAATGAAAAGGGTTTCTTATAAAGGAGATATTGTAGATCAATTTGATATATGTATTTATTAAAATTATTTTTAGGATATATATATATATATATATATATATATATATATATATATATATATATACTTAAAATCTAAAAGCTTAAAAAAAAAAAACTGGATTGTATAACATGACCCAAACCACACAACTTTTTAATTTATACCAACAGGGTTATGGATCGAGTAAGTGACCGTCAAATCTTCAAGCCATGCATCTCAAAACCACCAAAAAGAAGCTGAACACCAGGGTCCCCATGGTGAAAGTGGTCCAAAATGACCTTGCAGAACCATGAATGAATGTTTATTTTTATATAAATGCTTTTTTATGAGTTGCTTGAAGACACAGTGGACGTCGTTGCTGATCTTCTACTTCTTTCCTCTTTCAGGCACCTGCACACACACAACTCTTTTCTCTCAGCCTCTGTTCTTCTTTCCTTCAGTGTCTCTGCCAACCTCACTGTGCGCCTGTGTTCTCTCGTTCCCCTCACATGGGGCGCCTGTTTTCTCAAAGCAAGACCGCCCTCCCCTCAATGCTCGCCCCCCTCCGATCCCTGGCAGCCAGACAAGGTCAACATGACAGGATTTTCCCCCTCCTTCCCGCTTTCTCTCACCCTTTATCTCCCTCTGTTTCTTTGACTCCGCTCAGCTGAGCGACAGGCTCCTTCCGAACACGAAGGGCCTTTCATCTTCAGAGGGAGCAAACAAGGGACAAAGAGATAGAGAGGCAGGAGCAGTGAGTACCTGGAGAGGTACAAAAATGTATAGAGGTTCATCTCGGCATGATAGATGGAGTGATAGTTTGATGTGCAATGGAAACAAAACAAAACAACAAATAACGCACAGTTGTCTAGTCAAATATACATTTCAGAGGCAAGCAGCTAAAATTAGAGGCCTTTATTGAAAAGTACTGTGCTTGTGGTACTGTACCATATTTATATACCATGATATTCACAGGGTACTCCAATAAAGAGTCAAAGAATACCACGGTGTTACCACTGTGGTACTTTAGGGCTGGTAATGCATCAAAAATATATGTTTTAGTCATAATGATTGCACACGCACAAACACCCGGCCATCCACGTGATGTAAAAGAAAACGGATCCAAGCCATCCTGTCATCCATATGGATGTTACTTTGACACATACCTCCTACCTAAGCATTTCATGGAAACGGTATTCCCTGGTGGCTGTGGCCTCTTTCAGCAGGGTAATGGTTCAGGAATGGTTTGAGGAGCACGACAACAAGATTGAGGTGTTGACTTGGCCTTCAATCCAATCGAGCATCTGTGGGATGTGCTGAACAAACAAGTCCGATCCATGGAGGCCCCACCTCGCAACTTACAGGATTTAAAGGATCTGCTGCTAACATCTTGGTGCCAGATACCACAGCACATCTTCAGGAGCCTAGTGGAGTCCATGCCTCGACAGGTCAGGGCTGTTTTGGCAGCAAAAGGGGACCAACACAATATTAGGAAGGTGGTCATAATGTTATGCCTGATCGGTGTACGTATAGTAGGGGCCAAAAGTGATGCCTGAAAGTGATATTTCTTTTTAATGACCCAACAAGTTTGATTAAATTATCAAAATATAAGGATTTTTTTAAAAAAATATTTCAAATACAAGGGAAGAACAAAACAATTAACTTGAATTATTTGGCAAAAAAAAAAAATGTACTCTGCAAAAAAAAAAAACGCTTAGAAAAACAAAAAGCTCACAAGAATAAGCATACACTGAATACAACATAACCAGCTATTAAAATTTCATCTCTTGCTTTTGCATGTGTTGATAATTTCTTTGAAAGCCTGGCCAAAAATTATGTTGCACAATTTGGCATGTTTCATTACATTAAAAATACAGCAATTGACTCCAAGCAACTACACAATATTTGAATAAAGGGTGAAGATGTCAATTTTCCAAGGCTGGACACCATATGTATCACTAACCTCTAAGTTTCCAAAACCAGGGTAAATTCCTCCTAAGTAATCAATGGTGTCTCTTTATCTCACAAGTTGTCTTGCAGTACACAAACAAAGTTGCATTGAAGCTTTTACAGTTTTTTAACTCATGCACATTTTAACCAAAAGCTATAGAAGTAAATAGTCCTTTGTTTCATGGTATAGTAGACTCTGACAGAGAGTTACGATCCACTGTAGAATTTACAGAAAGTACCAAAGATTCCCATTCAACAGCCTCAGCCATGTGCCAAAGTTAACAGAGAGATACGAGAGCAATGGGACAGGATAACTGGAAAAGAGTTGTATCCTCTGATCACTTTATAATAAGGCAGAACGCATGAACATTCGCTTCATCGTTCTTTCGGGCTCAAGACATGCCGCTCGTGATGTACAACTCCAGAGGAACTGTGGGTAACAGGAGATCATGGAAAGAAGGCGGCAGTCTCGGACAGTCTCGCACACATTGACGGGAATGGATTTGCCCGGACACGGAGCCAAGCCCAGGCCCAGACTTGAGAGAGCCTTGTTTCTCTCTCTGAAATGCTTTAACTCCCTCCCTGCCCTTGTTCTTTTTTCATACAGCATGCTTACTGCAGTCTTTTCTGCTTATTGTGTTCCAGTTGCGTTATTGTGGCTGTACTGGAAGATCCAGGCTGTTGGCTTTGCAAGTAAATAATAATAATAACCAGCTGTGCCTCCAGTTTAACTGCTGTAGCCCTTGGCCCGTTACGATCCAGCGCTTTGCTTATTGCTAACAGCTTACAGTTGGAACACAATTGTGGTGATGTGGCTCCTCGATTCAGTGTCATTCAGCAAAGGATTGAACCATTCGCACGATTCTTGAGCTTTACAAGTGGTCGATCCGATCAATGTGAGTTATTCAATAGCTGATGTCGATATACGCTATACCAGGCAAATTTGTACACACCATTTCATTCTTTACTAGTAGTGTTGTCAAAAGTACCGACTTCAATACCAAGTCAATACTGAAATTTTATAAAAGTTACAATACCAGCATTTCCCCCTAGCATTCTGAGCACTGTTGAGCAGATTCTTAAACACCTCTGATTGGCCATTGTGTTCACGCACTCAACAGATATGTCTGTGATTGGCTACAGTGATCAACACTCCGTGTGCATCTGTGTAAGCGCTCAGTGAAGAACATCAAAGAAGTTTATTTACAACATGTTTTTGAAGTGCTGATCATTGTAGCCAATCACATTGATATAAAGTCAGAATTGCGAGTTATAAAGTCAGAATTGCGTGTTGTGAAAGTCGCAACTCTGACCATTTTTCGAGTTTTTATCACGCAATTCTGAGTTTATATCTCATAATTCTGACTTCATATCTCGCAATTCTGACTTTATAACTCGCGATTCTGACTTTATAACTCGCAATTCTGACTTTATATCTCGCAATTCTGACTTTATATCTCGCGATTCTGACTTTATAACTCGCGATTCTGACTTTATATCAATTCTGACTTTATAACTCGCAATTCTGACTTTATAACTCGCAATTTTGACTTTATATCACGCAATTCTGACTTTTCTCCTAATTGTGAGTTTATATCTCGCAATTCTGACTTTATATCTCACAATTCTGACTTCATATCACACAATTCTGACTTTATAACTCGCAATTCTGACTTTATATCAATTCTGACTTTATATCAATTCTGACTTTATAACTCACAATTCTGACTTCATAACTCGCAATTCTGACTTTATATCTCGCAATTCTGACTTTATATCTCGCAATTCTGACTTTATAACGCGCAATTCTGACTTTATATCAATTCTGACTTTATAACTCGCAATTCTGACTTTATATCAATTCTGACTTTATAACTCACAATTCTGACTTTATAACTCGCAATTTTGACTTTATATCACGCAATTCTGACTTTTCTCCTAATTGTGAGTTTATATCTCGCAATTCTGACTTTATATCTCACAATTCTGACTTCATATCACACAATTCTGACTTTATAACTCGCAATTCTGACTTTATACCACACAATTCTGACTTTATATCTCGCAATTCTGACTTTATAACTCGCAATTCTGACTTTATATCACGCAATTCTGACTTTTCTCCTAATTATGAGTTTATATCTCGCAATTCTGACTTTATATCTCACAATTCTGACTTCATATCACACAATTCTGACTTTATAACTCGCAATTCTGACTTTATATCAATTCTGACTTTATAACTCGCAATTCTGACTTTATACCACACAATTCTGACTTTATAACTCACAATTCTGACTTTATATCAATTCTGACTTTATAACTCGCAATTCTGACTTTATATCTCGCAATTCTGACTTTATAACTCGCAATTCTGATTTTATATCAATTCTGACTTTATAACTCGCAATTCTGACTTTATAACTCGCAATTCTGACTTTATATCATGCAATTCTGACTTTATATCACACAATTCTGACTTCATATCACACAATTCTGACTTTATAACTCGCAATTCTGACTTTATAACTCGCAATTCTGACTTTATATCTCGCAATTCTGACATTTCACACAATTCTGACTTTGTAACTCGCAATTCTGACTTTATATCACGCAATTCTGACTTTATAACTCGCAATTCTGACTTTATATCGCAATTCTGATTTTATATCTCACAATTCTGACTTTATAACTCGCAATTCTGACTTTATATCGCAATTCTGACTTTATATCTCGCAATTCTGACTTTATAACTCGCAATTCTGACTTTATAACTCGCAATTCTGACTTTATAACTCACAATTCTGACTTTATAACTCGCAATTCTGACTTTATATCTCGCAATTCTGACTTTATACCATGCAATTCTGACTTTTCTCCTAATTGTGACTTTATATCTCGCAATTCTGACTTTGTAACTCGAAATTGTGACTTTATATCACACAATTCTGACTTTATAACTCGCAATTCAATTCTGAATTTATATGACACAATAAAAAAAAGATATAAACTCGCAATTGCAAGAAAAAAAGTCAGAATTATATTAGATAAAAAGTCGCAATTACCCTTTTTATTTTTTATTTCATGGCGGAAACAAGCTTCCATACAATAGTCTATTTTCATTATTCAAAAAGGGAAACCGAAACTAGGACTGCAGATATACAAACCATAAACAGCAGCACTTGCTTACCATCATATCAATCACGCTGATCACATTCTCGACCCAAAAAAAACGAACAGAGCCAATAGTACAGAACACACCGAAAAAACTAAGCCGACCAACACTCAAAAACGGCCCGACATTGCCTGACAGCCGACTGTTGCATCATGGGAAGAAACAAGCACATTTGCTATCTAATTTTTCTTTATTATCTAGTCATAACCTTTGACCTAAGGACTTCTTTCTTTTCCTGTTCTGTTGGGTTTTCTGTCAAACTTCCTCTCATTTTCTTGCAGTGGTCGTAAGGGGAAAGTAAGTGGCTGAAAGGCATAAAAGAAAACAGAAAGTGGAAAGAAGTGAGCGGCGTGAACGCAGTCTGTGTTTATATTGGAGGGGTGTGCACCAGAGCCCAGGCCACTGGCAGCTCAGAGACGCAGGGATGGGTGGCGTGGACCATCCTCGGGTGTCCCGTGAAGGTGCAGAGGGGGGAGAGAGAGAGAGAGAAAGAGAGAGAGAGAGAGAGCGAGGGGTCCTCAGGCTGGGGCGGGACCAGGCTCTGCACAGCAGGGAGGACGTGAGAGAAACGTTCCAAGAGGAAACGGTGAGGCCACGCTGTGATTAGTGGTTGCAGTTTAACTGCAGAAAAATGCATGGTCCAAGCCCAGCGAGAGAGGGTGGTTTCACTGGTCTCACCGAGCCCATGTGACTCAGGGTCTCTCTGCACCGGACCCGAGTTTGTTTGCACAGCTCTTTTCTGCATCTCTTTTCACAATTGCCTTTAAAGCAGCTTTGGCGTTTCCAAGCATATAAAATTAGGTTTTCCAGAACTACAATAAGCATTTAAATTTACATTTATGCATTTAGCAGACGCTTTGATTCGAAGCGACTTACAAAAGATGAACAAAAGCAATTTGTCAAAGAGCCTACAATATACAATGCCAGGTTTATAGACCCTTTTCACAGACTCTGATGACGTGTTTCCAGGTATTAACATCGCAAATCTAGAAAAGTTTTTTTCATTTTCATTGTTTAAAAAAATGAAAGTACAATTATAACACTGTGCTTTCTTACTTTAGCATTACATTACAGAAAACTCGTTAACGCAGCTGCACGAGTGTTTCTAATACAAATTTGACATCTTTCTGTCAAACATAATCAGTCTCTTTTATTTCCTCTTTTGGAAAATCATAGAATCGCTATCGTGGATTTTTTTTTTTTTTGCTTTTGAGTTAAATGGGAACGCAATATATATATATATATATATATATATATATATATATATATATATATACACTACTAGTCAAAAGTTATGAAACGGTAAGATTTTTAATATTTTTAAAAGTAGTTTCGTCTGCTCACCAAGGCTGCATTTATTTAATTAAAAATACAGTAAAAGAGTAATACTGTGAAATATTATTACAATTTAAAATAACTGTTTTCTGTTTAAATATATTTTATAAAGTAATTTATTCCTGTGATCAAATCTGAATTTTCAGCATCATTACTCCAGTCTTCAGTGTCACATGATCCTTCAGAAATCATTCTAATATGCTGATCTGCTGCTCAAGAAACATTTATTGTATATATTTATATATATTTGTTGCTGTTGTTGCTGTTTACGTTTAGCACTATAAAAATTTACCCAACTATGACAACTTCCGCTACTGAGTAGTGTTGTCAAAAGTACTGACTTCGATACCAAGCCGATAATGAAATTTTAAAAATGTGATGCTTTGAGCGCTGTTGAGCGGATTCATAAACAGCTCTGATTGGCCCTTGTGTTCATGCACTCAACAGATATGTCTGTGATTGGCTACAATGATCAACGCAGAAGAGCGTCTGAAAGCACACAGAAGTGTTTAAAAGCGCTTTGAAAGCAGGAGAGGGAGTGTTTGAAAGCAGGCGTCTATCAGCGGACCGGTCCACGAAAGACACCTGTTTTCAAACGCTCCTGTGTGTATCTGTGTAAGCGCTCTGTGAAGAGCATCAGTGATGACTATTTACAACATGTTTTTGAAGCGCTGATCATTGAAGCCAATCAGACATATCTGATGAGAGCGTGAACACAATGGCCAATCGGAAGTGTTTATGAATCCACTCAACAGTGCTCAAAGCGTCACATTATTAAAATTTCAGTATCGACTTGGTATCGAAGTCGGTACTTTTGATAACACTACTTCTGAGAACCCCGGAAATGTGATAAGAGTTCATTAGACCAGGGGTTTTCAAACTAATTTTAAACAAAATTCATTTTACAAGCACTGCTTTCTGCTACTGTTTCTGCAAAGTATTCTTTACTGTTTTTCAGAGAACTCCGAAAGTTTCCGGAATCTCTGATCTTTCAGTGAGGAATTCCACGTTCCAGGACTTTGTTAAATTCCCAGCCGAGCTGACCTCCCCTGACCCTCCTCCCACCTTTTAGCAAATGCTAAACATTTATTCCAAGTGGATGTCAGCTGTCTCTGTCCTGAAGTAATGCAGAAGACCATCTGAAATTCCCATCACTGAGACCATCTCATACTCTTAATACTCTCAATTCCATTGCAGAACTCTGAGGTTGTAAATCTAGCCCACATGGAGGATCACGGGTGTCGTTGTTCAGGCTGAATGCTTTGTATGGGTTGCAGCCTCTAAATACTTTAAGGGTTGTTTAATTGTGGCTTAAAAATACCATAAAGCAAATTACTTGGTGCTACTAGATATTTAACAACCAACAGAGACACCCAAGAATGCACTTTTGGTATGCAGACTAGCAATTACAAAGAGAAAATGACTCAAATAAAAAGTAACCGTTCACTCAAAATTAAATTTTGTCATTATTTACTCATCTTGCCAAATCTGAATTTCTTTCAGATGTTATGCTGAATGTCCAGTCACAGACTGTGACTGTCAAAGTCCAAAATAAAAATGCTTGTGTGCTATATTTTAAGACTTACAATGGCTTTGTGTGAGGAACAGATCAAATCTTCCGTTTTAGCTCTTGAATCTGATTGACGCTCAAACGTAAAGGTTCTAAACTGGGATTTTTGATGCCATAGAAGAATAATTTTGGGTTCCCCAAAGAACCTTTCAGTGAACAGTTCCAAAAAAGAATAATTTTTTTCTTAGAGTAAAAAACATTTAATAATCTGAAGAACCTTTTTCCACTATAAAGAACATTTTGTACATTAGAAAGGTTCTATGGATGTTAAAGGTTCTTCATGGAACCATCAATGCCAATAAAAACCTTTTTTTAAGAGTGTGTGCATCAGTGATTGATCATTGGTTCTCACATGTCTTGTCATTGACTTCAAACCTGGCATGACACGTTTTTGACTTTCTGTGTTTGAAATAAAATAGGATAGTTCACCTAAAAATAAAAACTCTGTCATCAAGTTGTTCCAAAAGACTGTTTTGTGGAACACCATAGACGATATCTGGAGTCCAAACAACATTAGAATCCATTTGGACAAAAAAGGCTGAAACAATTTTCAAAATATCTACTTTACGGAAGAGGATTAGGGCCAAGTAATAATAAAAAAAAAAAAAACATCTCGAGATTAAAGTCATTATAATGCAAGATTAAACTCATTAAATTTCGAGAAAAAAAAGCTGAAATACAATGTCGAGAATAAAATCATTAAATTTTGAGAATAAAGTCGTGTTTCGAGAAAAAAAGTCAAAATAAAATGTTGAGAAAAAACTCATTACATTTTGAGAATAAAGTCGTGTTGAGAGAAAAAACGTGTTAAATTTCGAGAAAAAAGTCGAAATAAAATGTCGAGAATAAACACGCATTCAATCAGTGGCATTATCATTGTATACTGATCATAGATTCTCAACATTTTATATAGACTTTTTTCTCAAAACACGACTTTATTCTCAAAATTTAATGATTTTATTCTCGTCATTTTATTTAGACTTTTTTTCTCTAAATTTAACACGTTTAATCTTGCATTATAATGACTTTTTTCCTCTTCTGTACTACTTTTATGTTCCACAGAAGAAAGAAAGAAAGCCATAGAGGTTTGGAACGACATAAGGATGAGTAAATGACAGAATGAGTGAACTAACCCATTAAATATTGGTCTGTTTCTCACACAATGCTGTCATTAAGGATTCTGAATATAGTGCACAGATTTTATGGAGTTTTTCTGTCCTTTATGAAGCTTTATAGAACCAGCGTTTGATCGTGGTGCTAGCGTTCCATTGATTCATGGGTAAAACTCGCCCAAACATCTTCAAACGCTAGCTAAAGCCAAGCGCTTCTTTTGGTCTTTTCTCAAATGTTGTGTTTAGGCCTCGCAGCGTGCACGCATAAGAACATGTCCTAAGCCTCAGCGTATTCTTTCCGTTTGGCCCCCACGTTTGAGTAAAGAGCAGACCGGGGCCCCTCTTTAGTCACTGAGCATTAGAGAGCGTAATGGGCATGAATTCACAGAAGCGCTTCAGGGTGGGTCATATTTGGCAAACCATTCTGAGCATCGAGAGGAACAAGCGGTATATTCACAGGCCAGACCCCTCACAAAAGTACGCCAAAGCCTCGGTGTGCCAAGATCTCAGATTTCTGCAACGTTCAGCTCTGCTTCAGCTTATGGAGCTTCACTTCATATGTGAGCCAGAAGCATTTGCAGTGTTTTTTGAGCACATCGTGAAACAGACAGTCCTATCGCAGCGCTGTCGGTTCGCACCGTGAAAACACAAGTCAATGCCAGCATGCACAGCTGGAGGAGAGCACACGGTGAAGTGAGGACTCGACGGCAATAATATGAGATGTTTGAACAGCAGCATAAGGCAGAAAGCTGTGCTCACACACACACATGTGACAGTATCTGCCTGGATTTCTCCAAGGAATGACATCTGGCAAGTTTGGGTCACATCTCAATGCATTTATCAAGGACATGAACAGAGATTTCATTATTCTAAACAAAAAAAAAAGCAGGTTATAAAACAAAACACGAAAAGGTCAAATGTCATGCAAACCATTGCACAAACAGGTTTCAATAAAGGCAATCATTAATCTCAAATGCATCCAGGTAAACCCGATTTAATCAATCCGCCCCCATACTGTAAACACTAACGCTCAAAATACTTAATTAGTTTGAGTTGGACAAACTTAAATTAAACAAATGAACTTTTATGAGAATTTTAGCACTTTCTTTTCCTTTCAAGTTCACAGAACTGATATATTTAAAGTAAACTGAACAGTTTCATTGTTTTGAGTTTTATGTACGTATTTATTTTAATATAGTCAAGCTTTAGTTTAACTGAAACTGGGCTGGGATTTCTATTTTCTAGCATGCTTTGCCCATTGCACTCGAAAAGGAGAGTAAATGCTAAAATTAAGTGTTATATAATGTTTTTTGTGCAAGATTAATGTTAAGTGGGGGATTTAGTAGTGATTAATGTTTTGTTATGCTAATTCAGAAGAGTTCCTGTTAATGTGGGTTTTTGGAGAGTTCCCATCATGATATCAAGTGGTGTATGTTGCTTGGTTTGAGAGCAAGTATGTTAAATTTATACTGCTGCACTCATTTAACAAATGCTATGTTAGCAAATTAGCAATTTAGCTTTTTCTGAATTAGCTTGTTAAAGCTAGCTAATTTTACACTAATACAAATGTTTACATTGGGGTTACATGATCATTTTAAGTTAAATATATCAGAAGTTAAGAACAATTAAACTGTACGAGTACAAAATAAAAATCTGCCAGTTCTGCTTACTTAAACTTTGAATTTCTTAACTTAAAAAAATTGAGTTTTGCCAACTTATTCGGGTTTACAGTGATGCACAACCTTTTTTCAAGAGCGTTTCTGGTCCCCCCGGTGTGAGATGGCCCTCTCACAGTTAGTTAACTATGTCCTGGCAGGCATCTTCTTTATCAATGGCCCCATGTGTAGCAGCCAATGAGGACAGGCTCCATTCCAAACCACATCTCAATGTGCTCACAATTAAGCACAGGGACACTGGAATTGCCTAATTGGATGATGGCTGCTTTATGTCCAGGCCTTGGACAATAACAGCAACTTTGCCAGAATGCATCATATTTGGATGCAATATGTTCTTTATTTCCTTCCCCAAAAGAAGTGTTTTATTAGCACTCCAAATGACAACAAACTCATCACATGATGCAAGATTTACAACGTGCTTCCAGACAGAGGCGGTCTGCTACTGAAGAGCATTAGTGGAAGCCCCGTTTCTCATTCTTTGGAGGCACTACAGACTCCTGACTGTGGCATAAGCCGAGAACACACTCTTGGAAAATAGGTCAGGGTCTTTATGCTGCCCTAACTGACCGTGCTCAGTGGACAAAACTAAATATGCATGCTTATATTGGCAAGGCAATGCACTGGAGATCAATGATGCAAGGTTGAGTTCATTAGACTGACTTACCTTGTGTAAAACCTCCTGGATATATTTTGGCCCAGCACTGGTCTCCACCTTAAACTTTCCAGGGGCAATGTGTGCTCCAATTCCTTTGGATTGCAAAATAACTACTCAGTTTTTAAGGAAGGCCCAGCAGATTTTACAGAAGGACCTGTAAGACACTGTCACCAGTGGTTGAATAATCTACTACTGCTGTCTGAAAGCATCAGACTGTTGTCTGGACACACATGACAGTGTTCGAAAAGACTTGCGAGAAAGAAAAGGCGTCAATCAATCCAGGATGAATGCGACAGATCGATAGTTTATGTCAGTTTCAGGCCATGAGAATATTCCCATGAAGCAGAAACCCGTTAAATGCATGCGTGTCAACACCAAGAACAGTGTCCGTACTGTTTTTTTTTTTTGTTTTTTGTTTTTTTTTTTATCGACCCTGGAATGACAGATTAAGAATTATGCAGTGAAAACAAACAAACAAACAAAATTGGATCGTAGTGATCGTTGTCTTGACATCAAGGTGCATCGCTTGCTGGCGGCGCTGGTCCAGAGGGGTTTTTAATGGGTGGTCGTGCGCAAAGACGATGGAGAGGAGACGTCCCCTTTTCAGCTTCGTGTCCGGATGGTGTCTCCGTGTAGGGTTCGCGATTTCCTCAGTCCTGGGGCCTTAATGTTGTCCTTGGAGACAGTGAGCGGTGAGGTGGGTCTCCAGCACCCCGGACGCGAGCCTGTCCGTGTCTCCTCTCCTCTCCTCGGGCGCAGCGGGCGGAGGGATCAGCCCTTACTGACTGTGACTCTGCCAGCTCAGCGCATGTGTGCTGCTCCGCCCCATCCAGCGCCGAGGAGGAGGCCGTCCTGGGCTCCCGTCCAAACAAACTCCCCTCCAGCTCCCCCTCCCTCACTCTCTTCAGCGCTCTCAAGATTTTTATTGGCATGGTAATAAAGCTTTTTATCGCCGAAGCTTTAATAAACATCACCTCCTTAGACCCTTTCCTTAGATCTATTCATTTTGGGCTAACATTGTGGACACTCTTGATTAATTTCTTTCAGATTATGCATAATATAATATAATATAAATTTAAACATAAAACACTCTTTGTAATATGTTTCTTTATTGGTGTTATATATGATATAAAATCGTATAATTAATAAAATAAATAAACAGTAATTATTTTATAATAAGTTATGTTGCTATATGTTTCCTATGCAGCCAACACATAAAATGATGTATAATGCTAAAATCTAATAAAAAATTATAATACAAAATATAGAATTAATCATTTTAATAAATATAATGTTCTTTTTGTATAATGATACTGATATTCATATTGGCTGTCAAATCGATTAATTGTGATTAATCGCATCTAACATAAAATTTGTGTTTACATAATATATGTATAGGCTATATGTGGATGTGTGCATACACACATACATACACATATAATATATATAAATATATAACGATTAATCACGATTAATCGATTTGACAGCATTAAAATATGAAAAATAAAATTCAAAATGCTAAAATATAGGCTTATATTTGCAAAGTACATTGACTTTTTTTGTCAGCTGCATATAGATTTATTTCATATAATATCTAAATTTATTGGTTTTGATTTTTAATTTAGGTATTATTTAAGACATTTGATTTAATATGAGTATATATGAGTACATTAGGACAACAAAAGTCATTTTAGACATTCAAATAAAGTTCCTCAAAGTCACTTTTTAGTGTGTGTGTGTGTGTGTGCGTTTTTGTGATATATCAGGACACAAATTTGTATAATGACATGGGTATGACATAGGTATTACAAGGAGAGGGTGACTTATAAGGACGTTACTCCATGTCCCCACTTTTCAAAAGGCTTATAAATCATACAGAATGAGTTTTTTTTTTTTTGAGAAAGTAAAAATGTGCACAGTTTTCTGTGATGGGTAGGTTTAGGGGTAGGGTTAGTGTAGGGTGATAGAAAATACGGTTTGTACAGTATAAAAACCATTACGCCTATAGAATGTCCCCACAATTCACAAAAACAAACCTGTGTGTGTGTGTGTGTGTGTGTGTGAGCACTAGCTGCGGTTTCTTCTTGCAGGTAAATTGAAGTGTTTGTTGGAAAGTCTTTGTTGCAGATACTGAAGGGCCTTTTATTTGTAAGTATAGGCCATGAACGTTATATCACGACAAGGATTTGAATTTGCCGTACATTTTGTTAATACATTTTGCTGCTGATCTGTATTATCATCTTCAGATGCCCATTAAAGCTGGATTTTACTAATAATCTGATATTAGGCTTACATAGAATAACATAACATCATATTCTCATTTTCAGAATGAGTTAGATTACTTTAAGTATTCTACCCTTGTTAATTAATATTTCCTTCTGAAATATCTCTTATATGCATCCCCATAATCTCTGAGGCAGTTTTGATTGTAGTAGAGCTGAACTAGGTGACCACTAGATGGCACCTGCCTAAAGCTGCACTGCTACTCAACATGAGCTCTGCTGAAGGACAAAACAGTTTTGTGGATCTCGGTACATATGTGAGGTGTCTAGTTTATATATGTATGATGATGTCGCTTCTGTGCAGTCAGACAGAGAGAGATTTGCAATAGTCTGAAACCAAAAATACAGAACAAATTTCTTTTATTTGAGTATTGTGTAATAAAAACCTGAACAAAATAGGCTAATTTTACAATGAATATGATTATTAATCTCTTAATTAGCAGCAGTTTTAGTGTATTAAATGTTGATTTAAAAAGAAAAACATTTTTTCAAGTAGGCTAAATAAATAAGCAGATATCTGTTATTTAAAATATTACATATTATTTACATTTATGGTATTTTTTGTCATAAGCCATGTCTTTCTCAAATGCTTGATAGATTTCAAGGGAAGTTTTTTTTGTCAGCTAGGCTACATAAAAATATGTTTCATATTGCAATATCTAAATTAATTTGTTTTAATTTATAATTTAGGTAATAAGTCAAGAAATTTGATTTAATATGTCTGAATCAATCTGAATACATTAGGCTACACTAACAAAAGTCAGATAAAGTCCCTCAAAGTCACTTTTACAGTGTGTGTACATCATGGGGTTTCCTAAACCTAAAATATATGCAGATTTTATGCATAACTATTCCCCAAAACACACTCAATGTTATATCCTGGAGCACAAAAACAGCAAATCTTGCAATTATGGTCAGGCTACAACTAGTATCTTATTAATATATATATATATATATATATATATATATATATTATGTAAAAAATCATTTGTATAATTATGTATTTTACATAAAACAGACGTAAAAAAGTGGCCATATTATGCAGAACTCGTAGTAAATAAAATTTCTAAACTGTAATTTCCCCCGTCTCGTCCACGCATGTTCGTGCTCGTCCACGTTTCGCCCTCAGCATGTAGTTGAGTCACAGTAAAACACATTTCCGGGTTCTTCATGACCGCTCCCATTTTGTCTGTGTGTGTGATTTGTGCTCCGAGTATGCGATTAGGTAACTCCTCTTCCTCCTCCTACAACTACAACTTTCATGCACCCAAAATGGTGTTTGAGTGTCAGCCCTCTCTCTTCTCTCCTCTCCTCCTCCTCCTCCGTCGGTTGGTGTTGTTATAAAGCCCTGCCAGCATGTCAGCTGATCCCGCATGTTTCACCCCCAGCCAAAGAAAAAGAACCCATTTACATGAGCGCTCGCGATATAACACCTAAAGCAATATTCTAATTCATTCAGATTTGCACTGTGTATTATTTTTTTAAACATGTTTACATATTGTATATATATATATATATATATATATATATATATATATATTTTTTTTTTTTTTTTTTTTTTTTTTTAACAGATTCAGATAAAATATTCTAAGATATCCATAATGCGTTGATATTGTACGATTCGTGCTTTAAAACAGCCTTCTTTATTAACAAAAATAATAACCTGTTAACATGCACGGATCATTTAACAGATCTAGATCAATATTTTCAATATTTTTATTATAATCATTCTGCACAGTGCATTGATATTTTAGGATCGTGCTGTAAAATGCAAAAAGAAAAAGCTAGTTTACTAAAAAAATTATTTACGCGCGCAATGCAAGATATATAGATTAATATTTTAATATTCATGCATTGATTGCTTATACTAAACACATGCACTGACCGAGATCACAGTCTTAACACGGTGCTTTGATTCAAATAGGTTCATGAAACAACATGTATTTACATACAATAGGCTATATATCATAAAAAACAATATATTTACGCGAGCAATTTATTACATATGATGCATTTTGGTAGATATTGCGCACGAGGCAGATATTTAAATGCATTTAAATGCATCTATTACAGTACGCTTTCTGTCATGCAATAAGCATGAAGCAGTCCAGCTGATTACTGGAGAGTATGGTCGAGGTTTAAAAGCTGTTGCAATACTCCTTTGTTTACATGCAAGTCCTCCCGTTCGGCGGAAGGAGGCTTTTTGGTAGTGCAGCAGGGTTGTGTGTGATTCCTACCAGCTGTTTCCCGCCTTGAAAGACATCCGATCAGCTGCAAACACACACACACACGCACACATGCAGAAGGAGGGAGGGAAAGAGAGCAAGCGAGAGCCACACACACACTACGAGGGAACCCCATCAGCTGGAAGAGTAGAGTAACCTTACAACTCAACACTCATCTCACGCGCTCATGCCCGAAATCAGCAGGATACGCGCAGTTCTGCTTCTTACATGATAAAGAGACGCTTTTGTTTTTAAATCAATAAAGTACAAGAAGAATCGAGGAGCCGGAGCTGGAGAGAAGAGGGGAAGCATGGAGTATTTCATGGTACCAGCTCAGAAGGTGCCCTCCTTGCAACATTTCAGGAAAACCGAGAAAGAAGTCATAGGGGGCTTGTGCAGGTACGTGAGACCCTCTTTTAATCAATGCGCACACATATGTGCAAGATTCTTTAATCGCGCGCCAACAGCAGCAGCGCTACTACTAGAGTAACATGCGTGCATGATTTCTGTGTTATTGTGTACATGCGCCCATCTAGTGGGTTTAGACAGGACGTAACCCATGCGAGACTCGATTTTCTAAATTTAATACATCTCCCGGGGGTCTATGGGACACCCTTGGCTTGTCATGTCAGTGTTACCTATGAAATATCTCGGCGAAATCGATACATTTTGTGTCTAACAAACACAAACCACGTGGTTGCCTGCACACATACACCACGCTGCTGATCTCGCGCGCGTGTTTAATATTAGAAACCGCGCATATTTCGTTACACCTTTAAATCAGTCGTTATATATAGAGGTGTGTTGGTTAAAAGTGTGTTTGGGCTTAAGTTCGTGTGTTTTCGGGGCTTAAGTTATTGTGGGCAGTGCGGCCATGCTTGTGGCTCGTGCGTTTGGCGTCGTCCGTTTCTCACTGCAATCTAATATTAAACGTCTCCAGAATGCGAGTATCTCCGACATATGAGATTGAAATGGGCGCAAAGCGCGAGAAATCGCGGCGTGCGTGCGGTGTGAGGGAGATCAGATGATATTTGGACTGCGTCTGTGCTGCCGCATGGACGGAGGAAGCGCGAGAGGCGCATTGTTGTAATGGCGGACCGTATCAACTGTGAACACGATGTTTTTTATTTAGGCCAGCGAGTGTGTTTATTATCTCACTTGATATTTTAGTTTCGACCAACTGTGAATAGGATATGATGTATTTAGAGGTTAGTAAATTAATAACTGGCGTTATTTTAATAAGGGGGTGTGTATGCTGTTGAAGTAAGGCCCCGTCAATGCATCTGCGATCCATTCTCTGAAGGGGGCGGGGCCAGTAAACCGATTAGCGCAGGGCGTTATGGGAATTGTAGTTTTCCCGATGTCTGTTGGCATACAAATGATGCGTATAGTCGTCAGAGGGATGGTTGTGGGCACTTTGCAGATCTTTTTACAGTTAATTCCGTGTTTCTTCAATGTATATCAATTGAAGGCTTCCAAGGTACAAATAAATACACTAATTTTACTATTGTACAAGTCCTAAAACACCAAGGTAGAAACCTACATTACCTTTTGTTTTGGAGAAATTATGCGATAGTTAAAGTACATCTAGTACACTGGCTATTTTCCGTTTTCTTTTGGTAAAAACCATGTTTAAGTTGTCAAGCAAAGGCTATTCTTCCTTCTCTCATAGTTTTATAGGAATTAAAATGGATGCATTAAATTATTATTTTATTCATAATGTGTTGTGATTTAAAATGCCCAGACTGATTAGTAGTGCTCAGTAATATTTTAGGAATCCTGTCACATCACTACTATTATTGTTTTATACATATTATATTATTATTTTGAAGTTTTATTATGATGAAATTATGAATTTGAATTTATTTTAATTTATAGTTTATACATATAAAATGTTTACTATTTTACATGTTATTTTCAAAATTTATTTATATATATATATATATATATATATATATATATATATATATATATATATATTTTTTTTTTTTTTTTTATTGTAATGAAAGCTTTAATTATACCAGTCTCTTGCCTCACACTGAAATTAAAATTGACCGTTTCATTTTCATGCATAAAATAAGCTGGGTCATATTCATGTGTATGGCTGGAAATGGCTGATCTGACCATATCTCTCGTTCCACTGTTGGTTCTTGTTGTGATTTTGGCATTGGATCTGTTTGCCGGGTTTTGAGCCGCTTGGACGTAAGGAAGCAGGCAGGGAAACCTCTCTCTCCCCTCATTTGCGCCTGCACAATTGTTCACCGTGTTTGTCCTCACGCAGCTGAGGCGCTGCTGATAAGAGAGGCTTTCCAGAGATACCCCATGAGATGCCCAGACAGAGAGGAAGTTCAATTAGGGTTTGATTTTCCTCGGCCAAAGCACGTGTGTGATCGTGTGAGGCAGAGATTTCCAGGGGCTTGAATTTAGAGACAATGGGCTTGAATGAGCATTCAGGAAGGTCAATATTTTCTACTTCGCACTCTAATGTTTCTCTTTCTCAGTGTTGCATCCTGTTTTAGGGATGTAAGCAAAATAGTTGTTATAAACAATATCATTTAAAGAAATCATTTAACATTATTCAACTTTCAATAAAAGTCAATATTTACTACTTTGCACTTGAATGATTCTCTTAATGTTGCATCCTGCTTTAGGGATGTAAGCAAGGAAAATACTTATTATACATTTATATAAAAACTAATATGTTAGAATGTAATTTTTAAAGAATTCAACTTTTATTGAATCACAGTGTTTAAATTTAAGGCACTTTGTCCAAAACAAAGTTTTCTTCACAAAGTACCATAAAGTAAAAAAAAAAAAAAAAAAAAAAAAAAAACATTTTAATACCATGGTATTCTTTTAAGTAAATTACAGTATTATTTAAATAACAGGTTGTTTCAATATAGTAATCAAACAGCAGTTTCTTTAAGTGCGTAATTATCATACATGCTGCTTTATGACCTCATTTTTTTAAAGGGTTAGTTCACCCAAAAATTAAAATTCTGTCATTAATTACTCGTCCTCATGTCTTTTCAAACCTGTAAGACTTTCGTTCATCTTCTGAACACAAATGAAGGTCTTTTTAATGAAATCTGAGAGATTTCTGTTCCTCCATTGACAGCTACACAACTACCACTTTCAAGCCCCAAAAAGGTAGTAAAGACATCATAAAGTAATCCATGTGACTCCAGTGGTTTAACCTTAATTTTATGAAGCGATACAAGTGCTTTGTTTGCACACAAAAAAACATAATTTACCCCTTTATTTACAAAATATTAATCTCCAACATGCGTTCATGACACACATAATGATGTCTTTACTACCTTTCTGGGCCTTGAAAATGGTAGTTGCGTAGACTGTCAATGGAGGGACAGAAATCTCTCAGATTTCATCAAAAATATCTTGTGTTACGAAGATGAATAAAAGTCTTACGGGTTTAGCATGACATAAGGGTGTGTAATTAATGACAGAAATTAAATTTTTGGGTGAACTAATCCTCTAAGAGATTAGCCTGCTAGCTGTCAGTGTCCCGGTAGCAGGACACTTTTTTTTTTTTTTTTTATTGCCTTTTTCCATCATATATTTTAGTAATCATCATAAATTAGGTGTCATTCGAAAGCTTAAACACTCAAAATTCATCCTGTGAACCAATGAAATTGGACTCTGCATTACCATAGCCTTATATAACCTTATTTGGGTGACAGTTAACAGGTTAAATGCAAAATTTATACCTTTTCATTTTCATGTAATATTTATAACCCATTCATTTCAAGAAGACTAAAGTGCAGTAACATTTCTTCTTCACAGCTTAGCTAACATTCCCCTCACGCCAGAGACGGCGCGGGACCAGGAGCGACGTATTCGGCGGGAAATCGCCAATAGTAACGAGCGCCGGCGCATGCAGAGCATCAATGCTGGCTTCCAGTCTCTGAAAACACTCATCCCGCATAGTGACGGGGAAAAGCTAAGCAAGGTGAGTCAGACCCAAGAGTGGAGTGGTCAACAAGTGTTGATTTCAGTGAATATTCACTCGAAAATTAAAATACTTTTACTCACCCTCATGTTCTAAACCCAAATGAGTTTGAAGCTTTAAACAAGCATGGAAAAGCGTCTACAAAACTAGTCCATATAACTTGCAGTGCTATATTGCAAAACTTCTGAAGTCATCTGATAGTTGTGTTTGAATCTTCATTGTTCTCTTATGATTTTCACCTCCAGTGAGTTGAATCAGATCAGTTCAATGTGTGAACGAATCATTTAGGGGTGCGTTTCCCAAAAGCATTGTTACCCAACTATGATCACAAGTTTTGTTGAATTGTGTTGGTAACGACGGAACTTGCGACCAGTGCTGGGGGTAAAGCATTACAAGTAACTCAGATTACCATTTCAAGTAACTACACCAAAAAAAAAAAACAATAACTTTCACTGTTGTTAGTTTCACTCAAACCACCCTTGTTCACATTACTTAAACTCATGTAACTACATGAACTTAATTTAACTGAGTTGTTTCTACTAAAAATGAGTATTGTCAGCTTTACTTAGTAAGTGTTTGTTCAGTCAACTTAACATTGCTGAGTGAAACGCACAAATTAATGTTGACATAACTAACTGGGCAGTGGATCCGTAATTCCCAGCATGCTTTGCTAGGGACTGCATTAGGAGAGTAAATTTACGGATTAAAGTTTTATTTTGTGTTTTCAGTAAAGGGAAATATGTTGTTAGTTTGTTGTTATTTTAGACTAGTTTCTGTATTGTTTTTGAATTTTGTGGTTACCATTATGCAGAAGAGTGGCACCTGTGTTTATGATGTGAGCACTCATATATGCATTCCTGCTCTCAATTCAGTTGAGTTTGTTCAATATGAGATTTTTTTGAGTGCATTTTGTAGAGCAAATAGTTGATAAGGTAAATAAAGTTAATAAATGTGTTCATCTTACGTAATAAACATAACATTAAGTAAACTGCACATACAAATATTATGTAAAAGTGACAAATTCAAATGATTTGTATTTACAAATCTAAAAACTAAAACTAAATTGTTATTTGTACAAATTACTTAATATAGTTGCGTGGAACCACTTGACACTTCTTTTTTTTTTTTTTTTTTTTTTTTTTTTTAAAAGTAAATCCAACTTCATTTTTTTGAAGTGTTACTTCTTTCAAATAAGTAACACAAGTTTTTCTCATTTATTGACTGACTGCTCTCCTGTCCTCATGTTGAGAGAAATAAAGTGCTGAGTCGTTGTGCGCTGTGTAAACATGATGGTTATTGTAGTTCTAGACTAAATGTGAACATGCATTTACTCATTTCACTTGCACAAAAACATTCAGTATACTTCTAAATGAATAAAAACAGTGAAATGCAATCTCAGAATTACAATGTCTTATGTAAATGAATTAAATGTCTTTACTGTCACATTTGATCATCTTAATGTATCCTTGCTGGATAAAACTATTACTTTCTTATGAAAAAAAACAACATCTGAATGGTAGTGTATTTCTGGCATCCATCACATTATGCCAGTACACGGATATAATGTGATCTCTTTCTCTTCCTCAGGCTGCCATCTTGCAGCAAACGGCCGAATACATCTTTTCTCTGGAGCAGGAGAAGACGCGGCTGCTGCAACAAAACACCCAACTCAAACGCTACATACAGGTGAAGCCCGTGAAACCGTTATAAGGACATTTGGGAGCTTGTATCGTCTTTTTCACTGTATCTTCACTTCTCTCTCTGTCCCCACACGTCTCATGTGTTCCTCTTCCTCCCATCAGAAGGAGTTCAGCGGCTCGTCTCCGAAGAGGAGGCGTGCCGAGGAGAAGGATGAAGGGATCGGATCTCCAGACATTCTGGAGGAGGAGAAGGTGGAGGATCTGCGGAGAGAGATGATCGAACTCCGACAACAGCTGGATAAAGAACGCTCGGTTCGCATGATGCTGGAAGAACAGGTATATTTGTGGCCATATCAGTACTGGGCAATGTTTGCTGCTTTTATGTTTTTAAAAGAAGTCTCTTCTGCTCACCAAGGCTGCATTTATTTAATTAAAAATACAGTAAAAACGGTAATATTGTGAAATAATATTACTATTCAAAATAACTGATTTCTATTGTAATATATATTAAAATGTAATTTATTCCTGTGATCAAAGCTGAATTTTTTTAGCTTCATAACTCCAGTCTTCAGTGTCACATGATCCTTGAGAAATCATTCTAATATGATGATTTGGTGATCAAGAAACATTTATTATTATAATTATCACTGTTGAAAACAGTTGTGATGAATAGAAAGTTGAAAAGAACAGAATTTATTACAAATCCCAAACAACTGTAGGGATTTCCTAAGTCCTAAATTTATTGTAAACACCTTTTACCTTAATTTTGACTAGATGCCATCTCTCATTACAGAGTGTTCTCATTCATAATAGATTTATTTGACAAATTTCAGTAGAACTCATTGGGTGCTGTTTGATCTGTCGTTTAAATGTTTGTTCAACTAAATCTTGCATATCTGTATTCATCGTGGCCCGTTGCTGAAGAGTTGTCATCTGTGAAATCCGTCATCAAACTTTCCTTTTGCTGCATCAGTTTGCTTGCTAAAATTAGCTCGCTTTAGTCTTTGCATATTTAATGAGATTTCACAGAAGGTGCACGGCTCCCCTGAGAGCCTGAATCGTTTCTGAACATCACACTTGAAGTGCAAATTAAACCCCAATCTCTGCTGCTATCCATGAAACTCGCGGGAGAAACTTCCTCAGGCAAAAAAAAGAATTAAGAGGAAACACTATCTTCTGGATACATGCTGACCGAGGGTCTGTGTGTTTCTTTGTGTGTTTGTTAGATCCGTTCATTGGATGCCCACTTGTACCCGAGAAGCTCAAGGTGATCGCACAGCAGGTCCAGGAACAGCATGTGCAGACGCAAACTCTGCTCCGCCTTCAGCAGCAGCAGGAACAGCTGGGAAAAGAGACCAGCACCCCTGCTCGCAGCCCGCTGGTCAGACACTCTCGCTTTCTCTCTTATATCATTGAAACACTAACATTAAAGTACAAAATAAAAGATCGGTCCTCAGTTTTGCAATGCACCTTGTCAACTTGAGTTTGTAGGTGTTGATCTGATGTGTTGATCCACTAGAGGGCATTAGAAGAGTTAAAGACAACATCAAATGACATTCGCAAGCCATTTAACTTCTATAATGTGACAGATTTCTGAGTGACACAATATTCAAATAATAATGTAGGGTCTTTATTCTACCCATCGTGTAATATTTTTTTTTTTTTTTAGTATTATTTTTATGTGAACAGAGAAGCTTTAGCAGATGTGAATGTTACCACATTTTGATGAAAGTTTTGGGTCAGTAAGATTCTGAAATTAGTACTTTTATTCAGCAAGTACACATTAAAATGATCAAACGTGATAGTAAATATATTTATAACATTATAAAAGATTTGATTTTCTTTTAAACTTTCTATGCAGCAAAGAATCCTAAAAAAATGTATGAAAAATATTAAGCAGTACAACTGTTTTCAACATTGATAATAATCAGAAATGTTTCTTGAGCATCAAATTTCTGAAGGATCATGTGACACTGAAGACTGGAGTAATGATGCTGAAAATTCAGCTTTGATCACAGGAATAAATTACATTTTAAAACATGTAAAAATATATTATTAAATTGTAATAAAACAAATGCAATCTTGGTGAGCATAAGACTTCCTTCAATCACTTACTGACCCCAAAATTGTAAACTGTAGTTTTTCTTTCCTTTTAGATGAGCGCTGCTGAATTGTGCGCAATAAGCCTATGAAAATATAAGAAAGTAAATAAAGTGCAAGTTCTGATTTCATGTTGACTTTGTTCATGAAAAAGTTGTCCGTAATTTGTTGTAACCCTCCGTCTGGCTTTATTCCTCAGGTGTTTTCTCCCGCCACGCCGCCTGCACCCACTCATCACGCCACAGTAATCGTTCCCGCCCCTGCGCCGCCACCCCCTCCTCATCATGTCACTGTGGTAACCATGGGCCCCACCTCCGTGATCAACACAGCATCCACATCACGACAGAACTTGGACACCATTGTGCAGGTAAAACACATGTCTATCCAGCTCCAGAAATCACAATCGCATTTTTTTTTTTTAAATCAGGAAAATCACACTTACCATTTTTCTCCAACATTATGCAGCGTTGTTACTTAGCTATATTGGTAAACAGCTGTCGCTCAGACTAAGGATGTGCAAAACTTCATATATCTGACTAAATTTTCAGCTGGGTTGTTTGAACAAACTAAACAATTTGTCTGTCTAAAAGTAGTTAAGTGATGCCAAAAATGAAGAAAAAAAAAAAAATGAACTGACTGAATGCAAAGTCTTGCTGCTTTCTATCAGAGTGAGTGTATGTTTATTTGTTTAATATCTGTTAATCTATAACTCTTTATTGCACATAATAATTGTGGACCTAACAAAAAACTGAGACCTACGGATCATGGATAATGACAGGAATATTCCTCACAGCAAGTGATTTTGTTAGCATATGAATCCTCTCTGAGGGGTTTCCGCTGCTATAACATTGGCGAGGTTGAATGGCAATGTTTTAGTGCACTTGCTAACATAAGGGTAAAGTAGCGCTGGATGATTAATCGAAAAGTAATCGAAACTGAAATTTAGAACCTCTAACGACAGAATTTTCCCATGTTGGTTATTTTGTTTTTTTTAATTCTGTCAATACTTTCCCCTTAACAAATACTACTGCGTGCATAATCGCATGACTCCGCCCCGTCCAATCAGCAGCATGGAAGCAATATGGAGGTGAACTGAAACGCAGAGGCAACATGTGAGCCCCGAAGTGAGATCACTTCTGCTTGCGTCCTCACGAAAGTTTGTCAGTTGTATGTGTTTAAAGGCTTGCCTGTTTGTAAGTGATTTTTACACCATCAGATGTGTATCATTGAGCTACTGCGCTGATGCATTGTGGCGCACGAACACTCATACAGACAGTAGCTGTACATCACGTGAAGATCAGAGAGGAGCGCAGAAACTCGTCAACGCTGTCCTGTGATTTATCACTTAAGTAGCTTAGAAACTCAAAAGTTATAGCATATTTTTCTACTTTTGAAGTAACTATTTACAACCCACAGCTTCACAATTAATAGAGAGACGGTATGACTAATTCACACACGCAATCCCTCTCAATAATGCATTCAAATAAATGTACTGGTACTGTGCTAATTTATCTGTATCTGATTTACAACAAGCAGAAATCTGTATGAAATGTTACGACCCATAGATAAAATAACTGCTGAAAGTGAGCTATGTCAGAGCACTCTTTCATTAGGAAAAAATATCCCACCTTTAATAGTCAAGCATATTTACAGTACAAACCTTGTTAGTGAACTATGAGGGCAAAATAAAAGCAAAAAACAAATAACACCACAATAAACAACAACAAAAAAAATCGTTCTTTAATTGTAATCAAGGTAAAATGTTCAATTAATCGAGATTTTGATTTTAGATCACATCGTCCAACACAAGGTTGGTCTTGTTTTTTGAGAAAGTGTAGAAATGGCACTAATTGTCGGGCCTAATAGAGCACTGTAGTGATGATGTTTTTGTTTTTTTTTGTTGTTGGCCAACTTATCACCCTGGTTCCCTTGACAAAAGGGAATTTACTCACTTGTTAGAAACATTTACTCACTTGTTAGCAACTACATTTTTAAATACAAGTAAAACAATAAAAAAAAATCACAAGGCTACTTGATGTATTTTATGTCATTGAATAAAAAGTGAAAATATTTTGAGCTTGTGGAATTTAACCAAAAACCATTAAAAAAAAAAACTTTGACTTTAGGATGATGGAACCAGCAGTGCTTCATTTCTGGGGTTTTGGCTTACAAAATTAAGTAATTCCTGCAGTGCTCCATTACATTCTATGCAGCTTCACACCTCAACTAGTCTGTTGTTGGACAAACTGACTGGTAGACCATCCTGAACCATTTAAGATCTGAACAAGCAACTATACAGCCAAAAAGATAGTAAATCAAAGAATTTGGATGAAGTCATGTTAACAGTTTCGTTTTATTTTCCCGCAGGCCATCCAGCACATCGAAGGCACGCAGGACAGGATGGTCGTGCCGGAGGAGGAAAAGCGCCGGGCGGTCATCGTCACCCCGGGCCGTGTCCTCACAGACACCGGAGACTCTGACACCGCCTCTGACAACGAAGGATCTGAGGACTGTTAACTGCCCCAGTCACCCCCATCCCCATATCCCCTCCCACATGTAAACGGGGGGCACAGAGAGGGGTGAGGGGGGGTCTGTGGAAGGGCCTCCACAGAAATACTCTTTCTTTCTCTCTCCTCTCTTCCTGTCACTGTATTCTTCACACTTGCATACGGGACTCACAGACTCAATGACTTGAAGGTTTCTTGGGGGGGAATAAAACTAAACAAAAATGGAAAAAAAAAAAAAAAAGAAAAGTTTACAGGAAATGTGCCGCAAAAACAGAACGAGCACGCTTATGTATACTCACACAGTACACTATAGCTCCATAGCACTCTGGTAACTTGTTGATACATCCATATGATACAGCTCTTACTCATTACTCAGTTGTCTTTAGTTTCACCAACGCACGCTCCCAGGTAAGCGATTTTGTGAGGGGAATCACAAAATCTGTGTCGGAATCTGCCACAGGTCTTCCAGGCCTCTGCTTCATCACTTTCTGTTTTTCTATATCACTTCCTACATCCTGCCCATAAGAGGGCAGTAGAGTGTTCTGATTGGAGGAATCCCATTGCCGCGCTACAAGACGTCTCATCTCTCAAAACGAACCCTTTGCCCTGCGCCCCTCTGGCTGCGTCATTTTCCTCTTTCCGTTCTGGGGAGGCTTGAAGCATCACTGTGAGCCAATGAGACTTCAGAAACCTGTTCCACACCATGGCTTCCAAAACTTTAGAGGAAATGTTACTTTTTTTTTTTTGTCGTTTTTTTTGGGCGTAGACAAAGTTTAGTCTAGTTTTCCCATTTTCAAGTTCTCAATAGCGGGACAAAGACCGCCACTGCTTAGAGGGGCCTTGTATTGAGCGCACTTTTTAAATTACGCAAAGAGGGGGGACTTTGTGCACTTATTGTCGCTCACCTTTACTGGGCTGGGTTCCCAGTACACACGTTGGTGTAGGGTGAAGCACTCCCTCCGTCGCGTCCAAACGCCCCCCCGTCCTGTCCTAGAAGTCGTAATTTCAAAAATTAAAATCCGAATTTTTTTCAGTGTCGTTTGTATATCAAAAGGAATAAGCTAACCGCCAGGTACTCGTACCTGCGAGGAAATTTGTGTCGCTTTTAGCACACTCGCTAGTATAAGCGCAAAAGTCTTGTTTTTTTTTGTTTTTGAGGAAGTGTGGAAATAGCACTACCAGGGTTGTCGTGGCCCGATTTCAGCCTATGCAGCTCTTTTGGTTCTCGCCCCCCTGTTTGAAAGGAACTTCATGGCCCCTTTGGTCTTCTCCCAGAATTATTGTCATGTCCGTTTGTCGTCCAAGTTATGTCAGATGCTCTTTGTGGCGTATAGTGATGTTTAGGAGTGGACTAGCCCGTAATCTTGCGCTCTAGCTCTATGCACTCGCTGGTTCACTCTGCTCGCTTGAATGTTTTAGTTTCCCTGTATTTCTTGGCGTTCGTACATGCCACAGATAATCACATGGACAGCAAGGTGGTGCTACTCCTGCTTGAACTCTCCAGATAAGCCAGGGATGCCCAGTCCTGTTTTTGGATGGCCATTTTCCTGCAAAGTTTGGCTCCAGCCCCAAATCAAACACACCTGAACTAGGTATGGTATGGGACAAGTTGCAGCCAATCTCTGCAGGATGTTAGCCTTTCAGGAGCAGAATTGGACACTCCTGAAATAAGCCATGCGATACTGTGAACTCTTCATGCCCCTGGTGGGATTGAGAGACGTATCCTGTGCCGAAACAATGGCCAGTGGCTTGCCTTAACACAGCTTCGGTGTGCACGGTGAGGCACAGAGGCCTGCCTTAAACTTTAGCCCTGAAGATGGCGCTAGAGAGTGAGGCCAGAGGGCGGCGGTAAGACGTGGCGCCCCATGTTCATCTCTTCTCGCAGTTGATGTTTCCAAACATTCCAGATCAATCTACCGTTGTGTGTTGCATTGCATTGCCGGCGCTGAAGTCGGCAAGATTTGGCCATAGAAGAAGTTTCTTTTTTTGGGGTTTTTTTGCATTCAAAAGTGTGCATGTCCCCTTTCCCTTACGAAATATTACAGGGAATCTTTTTGCTGCTGGACAGATGTGTTTTTTCCTTCTGGAGTTATCAGGTGCTGTCGGCACGCTGGCTCTGTGGACCTTGTCATTCATATTGCGGTGAAGACTGCTGGGAATCAGGGCTTCCAGAAGAATGAGATAATCTAATATTGGCAGATTTTTTTTTTCCTCGCGCTTTTCTATTTGGATAATGGTTTGCTTGGGTCATAGAGACTAGTGTCCTGCTTGTGCCGTCTTTGTTTTTCACGTCAAGTCTGTAATAACGGTTTTGTCTTTGCGAAAAAAGTCTCTTTCGCCCTACCCCGTTTGAACATTTCCTCTACCGAAGCCACAGGGTGTCTATTTTTTTGTGTATTTTCTACTCACAGAAATCACTGTAAGAAATCCTGAGGACATATCAGAGGTTGGGTGTGTCGAGGAGAATGGGGATGATTTTATGAACCTGAAGCACTTACTGTAGTATAACGAGGAGTGACTCTTATTTTCAAAGAGATGTTCTCCTTGACCGAAGCTCTTCTCGCTGTGATTTTTGAACCACACGGCTGTGTTTAACCCTCAACGTTTGTCCTGGCACACCACATGTCCTCTGGCCGTCTCCGCAGTCTCCAGACTTGTCCTGTCTCTCATCTTCTCCCTCTTTTATTGTCTGTCATCTCTTTATTTTTTTGTTTCTATTTTTGTTGTTTCTCTTTATGTGGGACAGTCAGTCCGTTTGGTTGTTGAGAAGCTATTGTATTTTTTTTTTAAACTGGGGAAAAGAGGCTTGTGCCTTTGTAAAAACAGAATAATAAAGTTTGTACTTTGTTTTTTACAACTTCTCAGTGTATTGTGTAGTTATTTATTCGTCTTTTTATGAATTATAAAGTATGGATTGTCTGCATTACTCTCACGTTAGTCATTAATATTATAAAAGGCTCTGTAAACCTTTGCTAGGCCAGAGGAAAACTGGATTCCAACTGAGCCTGGTTTCTCCCAAGGGTTTTTCTTCTTTTTCCTTCAACTACTGTCATCTAATGGCGTTTTTGGTTTCTTGTCACGGTCACTTTTGGCTAGCGCAAAGTCATTTGGGGTTTAAAAGACTATTAATATTCAGTAATATTATCGATTTAAAGGAGTAGTTCACTTCAGAATTCAAATTTTAAGGTTTTTGAGGAAACATTCCATTTCAGTGCAGCTCCAAAGAGCTCTACATGATCTCAGATGAGGAATAAGGGTCTTATCTAGCGAAACGTCATTTGAAAAAAACGTATACTTTTTAACCACAAATGCTCATCTTGCACTGCTCTGGAAGTACTGCGGTAGGGCGAAAAACTCTTATTTTCTCCTCCAACTTCAAAATCAGCCAACATTGTTTTTACCTTTTTTTTTTTTCTTCTTCTTCTTCTAAAGGCCATTTGACTTTGTCTTTGCACATTTGCTTTATAAATACTGTATCGGTACTTCCTCCTATGTCACGAGTGACCTTTCCGACATGAATACGTAATGCGTGGCGCGTTGCAGAGCAGTGCAAGACAAGCATTTGTGGTTAAAAAGTATATGATTTTTATTTTTTTAGAAAATGACTGATCTTTCTGCTAGATAAGACCCTTATATCTCATCTGGGATCCTGTAGAGCCCTTTGAAGCTGCACTGAAACTGCAATTTGGACCTTCAACCCGTTGGTAACTGAGTCCACTATATGCATAATGGTGAAAAATTCTAGAATTTCCTCAAAAACCTTAATTTATTTTCGACTGAAGATGACATCTTGGATGACATGGAGGTGAGTAAATTATCAGGAAATTTCAATTCTGAAGTGAACTAACCCTTTAACTACACTGATGCTATTGGATAAGAACACAATTTGAACTGAATTGAGCTGGATAACACTTGCCTTCTGTAGAGCTGCTTTAAAGCTGAAATTGAATTAGTTTCATAACTGATGAATTTTAGAACAGCAAAGGCCCATTCACACTGAGGGCGATAACTATAACGGCACAGAGAAATAATATAACGTTAGGTGGAATCACTTTCACAGCGTTTTTTTTTTTTTTTTTTCTCTCCAGCTGATGAACAAAAAAAACATTGACAGCCATCAGAATCCATCCTGCTTTAAAGAGCTTGAGCATTTAAAGCTGCAGACTACAGAACGTCATTGTGCATTTGTGTGGACGCTAAAATAGATATTAAGTATATTTATTGTTATCGTTCTTGGAGTGAACGCTCTAATTTTACTGTTTATTAATGTGAAGCTGCTATAGGCTACGATCTTTAAAAGACCTTATTTAGAGCAGCGCCTCGACAGGTATGAAAGCGAGGCTGTGGGGGATAGACTTACCGCTGTAGATCACATATTTTCCGCATTTCATGTTTGGAGTTTTTTTTTATTTTAATTTTTTTATTTATTTATTTTTGTCTACTGACATTTCTTGGAAAGATATTTTTGCTGTGTTTTGTCATCTGAACAGTCCAAAAACTTAACATTAAATTACAGTACAACCCACTGAAGCGAAGTATGTCTATCCCTCAGTCAGCCTCGCATTCATTGCCGTTAAAAATCAAAGATGGCGCTGCTGTGATAAAGTGCTATTACCAGAGATCATATTATTATAGGGAGATAAGAGGGTCTGTTACCATCGGAGAAAGCGTAACGGCTAACTTAATCACGTGCGGCACCTCTCAGCCTGTCGTGTAATGGCAGTGACATCAGTCGCAACATTCCCTAGTCTGCCTTTTCTTAAAAAAAATACATTTTTATCAAGCTAAAATCTACATATAGTTCCCAACGAAAGTATTGTTTAGTGAAAACATGCTGAAGATTGGCAAACAGGCTGTCAATTAATTAAACGATTAGCTATTTCCCCACAAAAGCTGTTTAATCAGCATAGTGAAGCCTCTCATCCATTGACATCCATTCAAAAAACAGCCTCAGGTCTCCTTCCCTGCGGAGCGTTAGCATTAGCCGTTACGCTTTTGTAGCTAAAGGTTGCAGACTTGCCTTCCAGTGGCTTTGCTATTACATATAAATAAATGCGACTTAACGTATCGAGTAGCAAATCGGTTCAACTTTAACATTCAAAGCGATATTTTTGAATATAAGAAAGACGTGTTGCTGTGACATTTGAATTGCATTTGGGTGCCTCATAAATAGAAAGACGAGATCATATTGCTGTCGGGTTATTCTGACTACTGGAGTGTGACGTACGTGAGCAAAGATCATAAACCCTGAGTGCTCGAAGAATGTTTTACATCCCTCAAAGCTGTGATATTAAACTATAATTAAACTAAAAAGTGTGTATTGTCACCTAGCACCAAATTTGAAAACTAAATCAATTTGGTTTAGTTTTCATTAGTTTTCACTCTTATTGTTATAATTTATTTGTTATTTTTTATAGTTTTAGGTCTGCCAGTGTTAATGCACAACCTAGTATCATTTCAAAATGGTTTAAAGGTGTTATTTTTTAAGCAGTTCAGCGCTCTTAGTGGTATATTTATGTTTAATTGGTGAGTTGGATTGGATTGTAAATAATTCAAGGCTTAAGCCTAGTCTCAGACTAAAATGCATGTTTGAGCTGTTTTAACTGAAAGCAACTTGCACTGACATATCTTAAAATATGTCAGTGCCATTGTTTTGTCTCAAGACGCACACCAGTAATGTTTTTTTCTAAGGCAAGTTTATAAAAGCTACTTAAATGTCCTAATTGAACTAAGGCCTAATCCTAGTTTAGTCTGTGAAGCCAGGCATTGGAGTCCAAAAATGTATTTTAGTTTCTGGTAACCTCTTTTACCATGTTTCTGGCCTAAGTTCACATTCAGCATGTCTGGGGAATCATATGATACAGGAGTCATGCAGTTCATTAGTTTTAAATGTCTTTTATTACTAAATTGCTCATTTATAATGGATTTGCATAATTTTCCTTAATCCCAAACTCTAAACCACAGAAACAACCACCTGCTGTTTGCTTCACTTTTGTCTTTAGCAAATGAATCGTGCATGTACATTTTAAAGTGTATTCACAGATTAATGAAGGGAGAGTTCATGTGCCTGTGAAGTGCTTGAGTTGGCGTCTGCTGTGTAATGATAAGGCGTTAATCTTCGCTCTCCGAGGAAATGATGATGCTGACTTTTACACCTTATTCCCGACTGTCAACTCCTGTAATCCTACCCAGCATGTCTCGAGCCTGTGGTCGGGTTAGTGTGAGTTAATTAAACAGGGCAAAAGTTTGATGACCAACAAGCTATTTTAAACCATACCATCAAGTACTTCTTCATTAATAGTGATTAAATTCATTAAATGACTTATTTAAAAAAAAAAAAATGGAATGCCGTGTCACAAATAGTGTTGTCTTGTTTTACCTCTTGTACAACATTCCTTTACAGTTGCCAAAACCAACACCAGCTGATAAACCAAAGCGCTCTTGTACAAACGTTGTGCTCGACATGGCCGCACACCCTTGATTTGACGTCACCACTGTGACAGCTCTGCTAAAAGAGACAGTCAGCTGCTCGGGGTGCGCCTTGTTCCGACACCTATGGTACCAGCCCCCTCCATATAGTCCTGTCTGTAAGACCACCCTCTTGCTGGCACCCTCTGACCTTCTCAGCCTGGTATATATAGCCAGAGAGGCGACCAGAGGTCTCCTGGCAGCCAACATGAAGGTCTTAGTCTCGTTCTGCGTCTTTTTGCCCCTGCTGGCACTGGCCACAGCAGGTAAGGACACTTTACTGTTTGCAATAGCTCAGTAATATGGAACCAAGATGAACTTTACTTGTCTGTAGAACCAAGTCCCAATCCCCATCTAGTGATTTGAAACATTTTAGCTCAGTGTGCAAAGAAAAAACTCCTGGATACAAAGGCAAACTGAATCAATGATTGAAAGCATTGCATGTTAAGATTATTCTTGTTGGGCAATATGTCAGTCATTTCTAAATGGCTGGTATAAACTATAGGCCATTTGAATGAGTTATGCATGATAATGGTGCCTTAAAACTATGACGGTCACCAGCCGGAGATGGACCATGTCACCATCTGCTGAGCTATTTAAACCTGCAGTATTCAATAATAACTCTGGGCAAGGATGTTATTTTAAGACTCGGCATGTATGATTTAACAAAAAAGTTGTCTGAATGCTGAACAAATTTACAATATGTATTCCAGTTTAGGTCTGAGTAGCTGATTGTGTCATGGTAGGACAAATGCATTGGGTTTATTTTCGTACGGTGGACATTTTAGCCCATGCATTGTGTGTCAGCTGTTGTGAGGCATGGCACCAGCTTATGGAAAGAGCTAGAGTCTTGGGACGACTGTTGAACACTCGCTGTATTCCTGTTTCTAACTTTTCTTGAGTCCCGAGACATCCTATATCATATTTTTTTAAGTGTGATTGGGGGTTCTGCTAGTATATATATTAAGTTTGAGGTGCTTGTATTCACAACTTTGGTTTTATTGACTTGCCAATGTGAAGCAACTAAATCCTCTAACCACTCCATCCTAGAAGGTCTTGTCTCATAACCCAAGGCTATAAAAGTCCAGCTCCTCTAGCTTTGGATGTGATTTTCCGAGGGCTCTGGCAGCCGCTTTTACCCTTGTTCCGTCCTTGGGCTACTCTCAGGCACGACGTGGGCCTTCGTGGGCTCAGGCTGCCGTCAGGTGTCTAAGATTGGAAGTTGTCCTGTAACCAGACACTGTCTACTATAGATTCCCCCATCGTCCTCTTCCTCGCTTCCCCTCCCCTCCCACCCGCGCTTGTCTTTGGATCCAGCGTGCAGCTGCTGTCACCCTGACACAATCGCAATTTATTTATTCCCAGCCACTGGCCATATAAGGATGTGCATTATCTCAGCAGGAGGAGCCGCGGCGATCTATGCCAGTCCATTATTGTGTGTGTGTGTGTACAACTAGAGAATTAAAGTGCTAGTTTCCTCAAATGGACAAATGGCTGATTCGGTGATTATTGTAGCATTGTCGAATGATAGTTGAAATTGGTGTACATGCTTCTAAGTTTTCGCTCATGCATTATTGGTGAAAAAAAGTTTTCAATTTGATTGTGGGCTGAATAAAATAAAGGAAATGTTGGCAATTTCGCTGTTGCAAATTGAATTAGCATCTTAATCTGTGGGAAGGTTGAGAGTTTTGCATGAGAGCATTAAACTTGGTCGTTTTTAATCTAATTAACTTGAAAAAGCAAGCTAATTTTGCCATAACTCATGCCTTGATACTGTTGTCTTTTACTGTGTAAATCCACTAACAAGCATCTTGAATTTGGTGTTGGTTCTAGAGTTTGCTCCAGTGTTGATTAACAGGGGGTGTGGCTTCATTTGTCAAAACATGATCTAGGTCCAGTTGCTTTGTATAAGGCTAAAGGTTTTACGACCTTATGACCTCACATCTGTTCGCCTTCCTCACCTTCCTTCTGTTTAGCCACATCAAAATGTCTTTTGGGAATGTTTCTTTGCTAGCGTGGTGTGTGATTGCTGAAATAAATGATTTAAAAGTTCAAACCAGATTGGAATGACTAATCTCAAATCAAGGTTAAAATTGCCATATCACTGCCTTTGATTCAAATCCCGTATCAAGCCAATACTCCTAAAAATAAAGAATCCAAAAGGTGGTTTTAGCAGAGATGTCATAGAAGAACCTTTTTGGTTCCCAAAAGAACCTTTAAGTGAACAGTTCTTAAAAGAATATTTTTTTTTGAACATTATAAAAATCTAAAGAACCTTTTGTTCAGTGGAAAGATTCCATGGGGATGTTAAATGTTCTTCATGGAACCATCGATGCCAATAAAGAACCTTCATTTTTAAAGGTGAACCTTGAGTAATGGTGGAAGTCATCCCCATTGACTACACATTTGATATGGGTACTCAATGTGAGTAAGGGCTCTCCCCACCTTTCAGCAATGTAGTAACGTAGGCATGTGGTGCCCCTGCTCTTTAGGGACTTCCCTCTGCTAGGAATTGTGGGACGGGCAGCCAAATGCTTATTCCATAAAAAGGCCAATGCAACGTGGCTTTACAGAAACGAGTCATGCTTTCAATCCCCTTTACCCCCTCGGTTCCATGTGATATACTTACTGTGTCCTAACTCTGATACCCATGATTCCTCTGTGGAATTACCGCCAGGAAATGATCCTGGTTCTCGGATTCAAAAATGTGTCGCCACTGCCATTTTGTGTCATGCTATTAAAAGCTTTGAAGTAACAAGCTAAAAACAGCCCACAAAAACTTCTGGAATCTTTTTCTACTACAAAGTCTCTTTGTCAAATGTGAGTTTTAATCTTGGGTATCTTCGCACACTAGTAATCATTTAGATTGTGATTTTAAGGTATGTAGATGTTGTTAACTGTTGAGGACTTATTTTACAAATATCTTTACTAACTGCTAATTCTGGAAGCTTAGAGTCACACCTCTGATTGACAGAAAAAGGCCAGTGAGACTCCGCCCACTGGTACTTTCTGAGGCATGACCCATTGTGGAGCTATTTCTGTCACCAAGTCAGACCAGAACCTTGGCACCTGTTGCTATTCATGTCTCAGTGATTTGCCATAGATGATAGATAGATAAATAGATAGACGAGGTGGTAATGCGGCCACGACGCGAAGCGGAGTTACACCTCAGGTGTGCATTATTTTCTAATAATTCAACAGTCTGGACTCAATTATTCCGCTTATACTACAGTTACCACACCTCAAGACACTGTTCCGATGTTGTATTTCAAGATATTTGTCAGGTTTTTATCCTTAAAACACTCTTATGTGTGGGACTAATTTCTTACACATCTCATCCCAAGCCTCCGTTGCTAATTCCAAAACATAATTTCAGAACTAGTAACGGAGGCTTGAGCCTTGATAGCAGAATAATATCACTCATACAGTTATTAACGCAGTTGAGAGAGAGAGAGAGAGAGAGAGAGCGAGTATGCGCTTTCAGGACACAATAAAACGTATTTCGTGGTAAAAACCATGACAATAATTTGTCGTTTTCATCCTATTGTTTACTATATTTATTTGCTTGTTCGGTGTTGTTGTGGGTTTTGTTTCTTTTGCGGTTGTAGGCTATAAGGACCTATGAAAATAACTGAAATCATTTGGTGAAGTGATATGGAACTGCAATGCGGTCAAGACCTGCTAGAACTACTTTAGCCGTGCGATTCCTTGAAAATAATTGCACACCTTACAACAACCAAACAGATTTGAGCATTCAGCAGCCCTGTAGTATAAGTTAAAATATTATTATGTAATCGTGTGATGTACTGATATATATGGTACTTTTTCTGTGAGGGCTGTTACAGCATTGACCGTTTGATTTTGTGAAGTTTAGCCGGTTTGTAATGTAATACATTTAATCCCACAGCAGCTTTGTTCAGCTGGAAATCCCTTGGCCCACTGTAAAGGTTGTGTACACCTCTCCCTAGCTGCCAGTAAATCCTGTGGGTTCAGACGGGCTCAAGGCTCACCTCCCTAATTATGTTCACATTAATTCAATTTACCTCCTGCATCTGCCAGTAGAACATGATCAGAAGCTTTTACCCTGATACACCAAGGAAAACAGCCTCTGGAACTATACTAGATCATTTGCATGATAGGTTGCTAGTAAGAAAATAAACCGCATTTCTGTGTTGATGGCTCACATGTGCTGTTAGAGGTCTAAACAATCACCTGCAGCTTTGAAGGACCTCCATCTGTGTTTATGCTATAAACCGCTATCATAAACATTGAGAGAGCCTTTGTAAATACACTATTATTTAGACACCTGTAAGGTTAGCAGATGATATTAAACCTTGTTTCCTCCCAAAACGTGAATGTGTGTATTTGACTAATAAGCTGCAGACTACAGTAGTCCGATGGCATTCCAGCAGGATGAGCTATAGCAACAGCTGTGTTTTTTCCAAAGCCTCTGTTGCTAGGCGACAGACTCATTGGATGTCCGTAGACCCCACGACAGATGCTGGTGGTTTGCGTATTTGTCCTTACAGTGTGTACAGCGTTAAATTAAAGCTAACCCCCAAGGACTGACATGGTGCTTTCCTAAAGTGGATATATTTGTGATTGTATATTATATTATATATTAGGAGCTGGAGCTGCTGCAGTGTAGTGTGTAGTGTGATCTTTGACAGCCTTTGTGGAGATATTTAATAGATTTGACGCTATGAGCTATGTGGATATAAACCTTGCCCACATGAGAATATTTTACACAGCCACTAATGTCCTCCGCAGTACCAAGTTATTGAATAATTCATTCAAGAGATTCACTCAAAAACGCTGATTCATCCAGTAACAAAACATGAAGTCTTTATGAGTGAGTCATTGAATCATTCATTCAAGAGATTCACTCAAAAACACTGATTCATCCAGTAATGAAACAAGTGAAGTATTTATGAGTGAGTCATTGAATCATTCATTCAAGAGATTCACTCAAAAAACCCTGATTCATCCAGTAACGAACAAGAAGCGTGTGTCTCAATCAGCTCCTTAGTTCAGTAGTCCCACTGATCAGGGAGTCGGCCACATTCATTTACACAATATACTGATTCATGACCTAGGAAGCTAGGGAGCTAATTGAGATGCAGGGATAGTCTTTATGAGTGAGTCATTGAATCATTAATTCAAGAGATTCACTCAAAAACACTGATTCATCCAGTAATGAAACAAGTGAAGTATTAATGAGTGAGTCATTGAATCATTCATTCAAGAGATTCATTCAAAAACGCTGATTCATCCAGTAACGAACATAGTCTTTATGAGTGAGTCACTGACTCATTAATTCAAGAGATTTACTCAAAAACACTGATTCATCCAGTAACGAAACATGAAGTCTTTATGAGTGAGTCATTGAATCATTCATTCAAGAGATTCACTCAAAAACGTTGATTCATCCACTAATGAAACAAGAAGTATTTGGGTGAGTCACTGAATCATTCATTCAAGAGATTCACTCAAAAACGTTGATTCATCCAGTAAAGAAACAAGTATTTATGAATGAGTCATTGAATCTTTCATTCAAGAGATATGTTCAAAAATGCTAATTCATCCAGTAACAAAACAAGAAGTCTTTATTAGTGAGTCTCTGAATCATTCATTCAAGAGATTCACTCAAAAATGCTGATTCATCCAGTAACGAAACAAGAAGTGTTTTAGAACTGGTACACCGAAAACACCATGGCAAAAGTTTGAGAAAAGCATGCTAACTGTTCTGTTGTTGGCTGCACAGACGAGCACAGAACACTATTTAGAGTCTCGTTAGCTTGGATAGTGTGCAAGTTGACCCAGACAAGCTTGACTGCTAAAAAAGGAACATTTCTGTCCAAGCGATATTTTGGAAAAATATTAGACCATTCACAGCATTTGATAGCAATCATAAACATTAGCCTGGTGTTTTGAACTAACCATTCAAAAATGTCCAGTTTCATTCTAAAAGTTGTAACTTCTTCCTGAGTCTCTCCATCAGTGTCTGACTCCGGTTTGAACAATGTAAGGCTGAACACCGTTACTGACAATCGTTATTTTGACTGCGTGAGATTCTCCAGCTTTGTTGTTGTTGAGCAACCAAAGTGCGAGCTGTTAAAGCTCCACCCTCTTCTGGAAAGGGGGCGGGGAGCAGCAGCTCATTTGCATTTAAAGGGACACACACAAAAATAGCATTTTTGCTCACACCCAAATAGCGGCAAATTTGACAAGTTATAATAAATGATCTGTGGGGTATTTTAGCTGAAACTTCACAGACAGGGACACCAGGGACTTATATTATATCTTGTGAAAAGGGGCATAATAGGTCCCCTTTAACATTTTTTTTTTTTTACATTTATTATAGTTTACTTTTAACATTTTTTTTTATTCAATTAATTAATTTATTTTTTTACATTGTACTAGGTCTCCGTACTGGACTGTTTTATACTATACTTTTCTGTAACAGCACATTAGCATTTATTAGCAAACCCCTCCCGACCCCCACACTGTTCACAGTTCATCCATTTAAACTGCACACCTCGTCACTAACCTTTCTCTGTTTTAGCGCCATGCTGAGCTCAACGTTACAGGACTGTATTTTTAGCAGCCTGACTTGGCCGGCGTCGGCTGAGCACTTGTATGCTTTAACTAGCACGTCGTGTCATCACAACAGGCCTGCAGCCTCTGGTGCCGAGAGCACCATCTGTTCCTCACTCTTCTCAAGCTCTGCCTCAACAATATGGCATTGCATTCGCTGGGGTGTCTCCTCAGCGGGCTGGAAAAACGTGTGAAGTGCTCAGCTGTAGAATCTGACCGCGGCGAGTCATTGTAAAGTCTACAAAAGCTGAAATATAAAAAATAAAAGGTCACAAGAGAGCAGCTGTGGAAAGTGTGAAATAATGTTGTTTTGTTTGCCACCCCTGTTAGAAATTTCAGCTAATGCCAGTTTCGGATAATGTTAGTTGCTTTTACACTGTTTCTGGCTTGTCCAAGCCAGTCATTTATGTTAGTTAGCTTAGCCAAACTTAAAAAAGCTAAGCCAAACTGATCAAAAGTGAGAGTAAAGGCATTTATAATGTTACAAAACATTTTTTTTTAATTAGTTATATGAATTTCTTTGGTTTTCAGTTGTTTTTACTTCCATTCGCAAAGACCCGCCCCCTTTAGTTACTGTTGCTACGTCCGACATGTTCTCACGCAAAGAGGACACTGACAACGCGTCGACAAACAAGACAGAGCAGGTTACTTCTGATATGAAACAAAGTCTCAAATTTAAAAATTTGTAATTTTTAAAGAAATTTAAACAATAAATACCATTTTGTGGCTCTTTAATGTGTTGTGACAGATCGCTGTAGCGCCTCAGTTCAAGCGGCGTATGAACCGATCATCTCTTCCTACTAGTTCATTTATAGCATCAAATAAGCATGAATGAACATTCAGAAGGAATGTTGTTTCAACCGCAGAAAGATGTCAGTACACACCATTTTTCAAATTCAAGTTCACTAACATTAATCTACTCTCCTGACTGCTTTTTCGGACAAAATGGCAGATTCGTCATTATGATTGGTTAGATCGCCTGTCAGTCAAACTCCCAGCAAAGGATCAATTCAAATTCAGTTATTTATAGCAAACAACGCTTACCCGTCACTGGTTTGATTAGCCTGAGATGAACTCTAAAGATATATCCTGGTGTGTTGTAAACAGATGCCTGGTCCTTCAGAAACCTGCTGCCCCACATTCACAGATGGTTTTAACGTTTGTGCTGCTGCAGATTGATAAGCATATATTACTTGAGCTATTAGTTATTTCCGTCGACAGCCAAAGAGGAAGGCTAATGCATGCCTAAGTCAGTTTCAAATAAGCAAATAAATGCCAATGGACACCCGAGAACAAAATAAATACGCCGTTTAGCTGGATGAGCCAGTAGGGGGATTGTGGGAAGGGATGAAAGATGATGTGGACGGCATGCAAAGAGCCAAACTGAACTTCTAGAGCTTTCCAGGCAAACTGCATAGTAACAAGTACTCTGAATGCTTCACATGAATCACGTCGGTCTGTGCTAAAGATTATGGGAATTTTTGCTCAAGTTATAGGATTAGTTCATCCAAAAATAAAAATTCTGTCATTAATTACTTACCCTCATGTTGTTCCAAACCTGTCAGACTTTTGGTCATCTTCAGAACACAAATTAAGATATTTTTGATGAAATCTGAGAGCTTTCTGTCCCTCCATAGACATTTACACTACTACCACTTGAGTGGTTTAGTACAAATTTTCTGAAGAGACACAATTGCTTTATATGATGAACAGATTGAATTTAGGCTTTTATTTACATATATGAGGGTAATTAATGACAGAATTTTCATTTTTGGGTGAACTAACCCTTTAACAGGTGTACTCTTGCTTTAAAATTAGTACTAGGATTTTTACGCACCATTAAATCCTCATGTGTTCTGTAAGTAAACATGTACAGAAAACAAAACAGTACATACTGCGATACAGTGTGTATTCTTGGGTGCATAAGGGCAACTGTCCACTGCTGGTTATTTTTAGGATGAGGTGTCTGTTATCTGTCTTATTATCAGATAATCCAACCATTTGTTAGCCATGTGTCAATCACTGAAGATCCACTTGTTATGAAACCAGGGAGTCCCCCATATACACCAACTCCCCAGTGTTATGAAACCAAGGCTACATTATGCTTGACAAATGTTTGATTTATTTTTTGGTCTGAGTATGAAATCACATACACAGTAGACAAACATGACGGTTCGGCACGTACCTTGGTATTGAAGTCACTGTTCGGTACGGGTTCGGTGGGAGAAAACTAAACATAAAATTGCTTCTTTTTTCTTCCTTTTTATTAAAAGTGGTTTATTGAACAAATTCTGTCTTTCTCTTGAAATAAATTCATTTATAATTAACATTTTTTTAAGGATAAAAACAAATAAAAACTATATACAGGGAGCCCTTGCACATTACTATAATATTAAAGATAACAATTAACATGCTGTGGACACTAAATGACTTGCCTGAGGTAAATGTAATGCTATGTGAGATTATTCTCAAGCTGTTTTATTAAGTCTTTCCGCAGTTGAAACGCTGATTACACGTAAACATATTTATGCATAGATCATCTGTTCTTCTTCTTCTGTGCTTTTTCCTGTTGTGGCGGTTAGCAAACAGCATTGCATTACCGCGCGTGTCCCCTTCTGGATTGGAGTGTGGATCACCTGTGACCGACTATATTTGTCGTCTGACTGCATGAACTGAACCGTGACAGTTTAGGATAAATACAATTATACCCCTAGTATATAATATAAATGTAATCTGGAGGTACTACATTCGCCATGTTGTCATTGATGTGACATACGGTGTCAGCTGTGTTGTTTCACTGCCATTCACAAATCCTCTCAAGAGGCCTGTTTTTCGAATACTATGTATTCAGACATACTACTCTTTTGGTGTACTGTTTTTTCCTACTATGTAGTAGGGAAGGATTCGATTTTAGACACAGCCAAAGACTTTTACTTTGCAATACATTTCAAATAAATACTGCTCTTTTGAACTTTCTATTCTTCAAAAAATCCTGGTAAAAAAAAAAAATCCAGGTTTGATAAGACTGATCAAAGTCAATTTGTCAAAACAAAATTGAAATGTATTGTTTAACAGGAAACGTAATGGATGTGGTGTTCTCCTCGCCTCCTTCCTCTAAAAGAGATGTCGTGCTGCTAATATGAGAGGAACTTGTAATGAATGGCAGCGCTGCTAAATATAAATGTGGAGACATGGTTTCTTCCCATTAGACTCCATTTATGTCTTCGTTCCTGATAACAGCAGCCTGGCAGGAACACCCAGAGGCATTGTGGGTAAATGTCTACGAACAAGAGGGAAGACTGTAGCATGAATATCAATATTGTGACATTAATAGCACAACAATGCCCTGATGAGAAGTGTGCTTGACAAATGTTGACAGCAAATGTAAGGAAAGCATTACTATTGCTTTTGCTTGTTAAGTTTAACTTGTTAAGGATATGAATGATAGCTCAGATTACATGTTTATTGAGACTGTGTGGTGCTATATGCTTATGATTCTTTTTGTCTGATGGACAATAAGGGCATGTTTACACGACAACGATGTACTAAATACGGAAAAGTTTTTCCTTTTCGCGTACAGACAACTTTGTCAAAATGATCCCCACTCACACAGATCCAAGAAAACCATAAAATCCACTGTAATTATTCATGCCAGGCCAGTAGATGGAGATGTCATTTTTTGAAGACAAAAAAAATGCATCCATCCATCATAAATATAATCCATACAGCTCCAGGGGGTTAAGGCCTTATGAAGTGAAGCGATGGGTTTTCATAAGAAAAATATCCATATTTAAAACTTTGTTAACTATAATAACTAGCTTCAGGCTTTTGGGTGAACTATCCCTTTAAGAAATTTTGCAATTTTGCAAATCACTTTTATTCATCAAACAATCCTGAAATAAAATGTCACGGTTTCCACAAAAATATTTAAAAAAACTGAAAACATATGCTTTTACAATCTGAGGCAGTGATCACACTCTCATGGTCAAATTAACATTTTACAAGGTGTTTTAAAGTCTGTAAAACTCTTTGTAAATCTCTGTTTATCTGTCCAGCAATACAGCCATCAGCTCACAAATAACAAATAGCTTGATGATGCACCTTGGCAAAGACTAAAAGAAGTGTTTTATCACAGGATACTAATCACAGAGACCTCAGGAAGACCTGCTGCAATCAATTATGCTCTGTTGTGGCTCACTGGGCAAGATTTCCTCAGGCTTCAAATGAAGTTTTAACGTGTGTGTGTTTCTCTGCAGAGGAAGAAGCCGTTCTGGAATCCATCCTGAGAGACAGATCTCACATCGAGGAAACTCTGAGGCTCGCAGCAGATGATAAAGCAGGAGATTTTGCTGGTGAGGATGTGATACTCACATAAATTTCATTTCAGTTTACAGGCTTTTCACAAGCTAGCAGGTGAATGTTGTCTTTTACCTTCGGTTGAGCAACATTTCACACTAGCCTGCTGAAAAGAAAAACAACTCAACCACCTGGTTTAAACCAAGAGTTTTCAAACTTTTCAATGCCAAGGACCTAGAAATATGAGGATATGCTTGCAAAACTCCCCTTTCCTAAAATATAAAACTACTGTATAAGAAAAATATTAAGTGTGATAATATAAAGAAAACAAAAATTAAAAAATTGCTTTAATATTGTCAATTACGCTAAAGCCAATTTTTAAAATCTTATTTATACCCATTATTAATAATATTAATTAGTAATGTTAGTGTCAACCTGAAAAGAAACTTTTTCTAATTCAATTTCAATAGCACTTTTCACACAATAAATAAATAAATAATAATAAAAGATTTCTTATGATTTCTGTGAGTAAATATAAAACTGAAATGTTAACAAATTGTCAATGTGCTAAAACCTTGTTAACCATTTTTTTATTTTATTAATAAACACAATATATTAATATTAATTTAATAAGTTAATAATAAGTAATGTATAAATTAATATCCTTTTCGAAATTTCCTTTAAAAAAAATAAAAAATTCGGCAGACCACCAGTGATTTTTACTGTTGACTAAAACAATTGAAAATTGTTTTTATTAATGGAAATATAGCTGTAATAAAAAATAAATATTAGTTGAAAATGTTTAACTAAAAAAAAACAAAAAACAAACAAAAATTAGAAATTTTGCCTTGGCAAATAACTGAAAATAAGTTAAGCTAAAGTTACTAAAATTACTATAATTAAAGAAAAATAACACACACATATATATATATATATATATATATATATATATATATATATATATATATATATATATATAATATTATATAATATATATATATATATATATATATAATATTATATAATATATATATATATATAAATTTTTACTGTATAAGATAAATATTACTATTATAGTAATATTATAAAGAAAACAAAAATAAAAAAATTGGCTTTAATATTGTCAGTTACGCTAAAGCCAATTTTTAAAATCTTATTTATACCCATTATTAATAATATTAATTAGTAATATTCATGTCTAAACCTGAAAAATAACTGTTTAAATGTAATTTCAATAGCACTTTTCACTTTTTATTTTCAAAAAAAAAAAAAGATTTTTTATGATTTCTGTGAGTAAATATAAAACTGGAATGTTATCAAATTGTCAATTTTCTAAAAACCTTGTTAACCATTTTTATTTGATTAATAAACATTGTATTAATATTAATATAACAAGTTAATATAAGATATATATATATATATATATTATAAAGTTATTAAAAATGGCAAAATCACATAAAATTGGTAAAAGTTCAAAATATTAATAAGCTATAAATAAAGCTAAAATAGCATAGTTTGAAAACTCCTGGTTTCAACTAGGAGGAGGCGATATCTTTTAAGTACTATCAGATATTATGATTTTTTTTTACAATCACAGCAGCATTTATCTGGCACAAAACAATAACCCTGTTAAAATAAAAAAAGAATGAAAACAGCTACCTTATGAGCAGCTTGTAGGTTAGGAAGCATGAAAACTTGTTGAGTCATTGCTGCTTGTGAATTGAACTTGCCATAAAGGAGGACAACGATAGATTATTCAGTCCATGTGTCATATCAAGGAGAAAGTATAGTTATCTAACTCAGCAGATCCATTCAAAACTGAAGGACTACCTCAGAAAGGCACGTCAATGTTTTTAGGTTTGTTTACATTGCCGTCTCCTCTCATTTCCTTCCCAAACGCTTTATCCACAACAGCATCTGCAGTCTTTCCTCTCTCCGCTCTACCCGTGTGTCTTGTGTTGGATGTCAAACTCAACTTTTGCTCTTTGTTTATTCTGTGTTTTCATCCTTCAGCTGCGTTGCAGAGGCTGAGAAAGATCTACCACAACTCCATCAGACCCATGGAGCAGGCCTACAAGTACAATGAGCTGAGGCAACATGAGATCTCAGGTACCGGCAGCCTGCTTTCACCGCTGTCTCCTGTGTGTGTTTGTCTACACGCAAAAATATTTAGGCCAACATTTAAGATTTATGTATTTGAATTGCATATAAAATTTTCATCCATTACACAGTTTTAACATAAACTAATAAACTTATTGGGATGCATATTTGACAGACATATTTGTTCTATGCTTGGATTGAATCAAAGACTTTAAATGTAGAAAATGGTGCACTCATATTACTAATGAACAGTGTTGGGGAAAGTTACTTTTAAAAGTAATCCGTTACCATATTGTGTTACTCCCTAAAAAAAGTAACTTATTGTGTTACTTAGTTACTTTTTTGGGAAAGTAATGTTATGTTACTTTTGTGTTAATACTTCTCACCTGGGCCTGTTTTTGTTTTTAATACCACAACTTCTCTTTTTGGTAAATGTAAAGGCCTTTTCACACAGGAAATGAATAATCCTCAGACTGAAGGAAATGCAAATGAACGCCTGTAGAGGCCAATAAATGGAAAAACAAAGTAACTTGTGTTACTTATTTAAAAAAGTAACTCAGATTGTTTGTTGCAAATTTAAAAGTAATGCATTACTTTACTAGTTACATTAAAAAAGTAATCTTTGATTGAACTTTGGACGTCTTGACTTTCAGTAACGTCATTTTATAACGTCATACTTAAAAAATATGGCAATATGGCAAAATATCCTGAATAATAAGTGACAAAATGTATAGACAATTAGATTTAATATTTTTATTTAATTTACTACATTAGGCCATTCTTAGTCCTTAAATTTTGTTTAATATTATTAATAGTTGTCAGAGTAATTTATTTATTTGTTAATTTCTTTTATTATTATTATTACTATTTATTTTACTATTTTTTTTTAATTATATATAAAATTTCCATCCATTTGGATTACGGATTACACAGTTTTAACAAACAAACTAATTAACTTATACATAAATGAAATGGGTACGATTTCTACACAAATAAATAAAATCATGGCATAGTTTATTATTAAATATTTGCTTATATTTTATTTAACATGGTTAAACTATGTCTACCTGTGGAACAAGCAATATTCCATTAGTTAAGATGTATGAGACTAAAAGAAATTGGATTTATTGATGATTACATAATAAATATATAAAACTCATTCAGTTTATTGCCATACATAATGAAATGCATATGCATTTCTTACCCATTTCATTAGTTTGTTTATGATGAAACTGTGATCCAAATGGATGGAAATTTTACATGCAATTCAAACACATACATCTAGGCCACAAATATTTGTTTTGAGTGTAATTTAGCATTATATGAATGTTGATTGGTTCTTCATCACCATTATATCATTCTCCATCATCCAAACCACTGAGCATTCATCATCATATTCATAAGGAAGAACCCAGGGGTTGCTGTTTTGAAATATTATTGTCTTTAAATGCTGATGCAATAATTGATAAATAGTTTTGAATTACCTATCCTAAACTCAAAACCATGGCCACTATTTGCATTCTTGGCCCAGTAATTGTCGCTTGCAGCTATAATTAAACATTAATTTCTCTGTGATGTACATCAGCAGATGTGGTTCTTTCATATGAGTATTTCATTTCACTCACAAAAGTTCCAGATAAAATCCCTCTAGACAATCAACTGCAGGAATAATTGAAGCTAAATGAGAAATGCTGCCTTGGCAACTAGCTGAAATAAAATAGATTTTAATTAATTTAATGGGCATTTTATTCCAAGTTTTTTTAAAATGGTTTTAGTTTTAGGGCATGTTTACACAACAGTAATGTACTAAAAACGGGAAGGTTTTTCCTTCGCGTTTTTCGTGTACAGATGACAAAATTGTCAAAATGATCCCCATTCACAAAATGACTAAAAATGCTGTATTATTCATGCCAGGCCAGTAGATGGCAATGTCACTTTGGGAGACGATATGGAGACAATAACGGTATCATTTTTCAAAAACTTGCTGTTTTGGGCCGTTTACACGGCACCCTTTTCAACATTAAAAATTTTTTATGCATTTTGGCTGTTCAATCATGTGACAACAATGATGTTTTGGTGGCCAGAAAATGCAAACTTTTCAAATTGCACGTTTTTGAAAATGATACCGTTATCATCTCCTTATAACTACAAAAAGGTGAATTTGTGAAAACGGTGACGTCATGCGCATGTGTATTACACATTCAGTCTATAGGTGTGTAGTGTTTCTTTACAAAGTGACATCGCCATCTACTGGCCTGGCATGATTAATACAGCATTTTAGTTGTTTTCGCCGATCTCTACTGTGTCCGAAATCACCCCCTATGCCCTCAAATAGGGCACTATTTAAGGGGACAGCCATTTGTAGTGGTGTCCGAAACCATAGTGAACTTTATCGAGTGTACTCATTCAATCCCACAATGCACTGCAATGACGAGTGTACAACTGATGTACACTCAACAGCTAAAGAATACCCATAATGCACTGTAAGAGATGCGTCGCACACCAAATGAATAGAAGATGGCGCCCACAGCTGAATCATCCATCCACCCACTTCACAATGTGGCTACAGCGTAACATCATACATGCTAAGTTTCAAATGATTTTTAAACAGCAAGCGCAAACTATTCAAAAGCGGCAGCCCTTCCAGCGCTCTCAATGTCCGAATTCACTCGTTTTTATTCACTCCTTTTATTCACAAGTTGACTATATTAGTGGACTAATGTAGGGAGTAGGGAATAGTGAATAAGGGTATAGGGGGCGATTTCAGACACAGCAAATGTCTTCTGTATGTGGAAAAAAAAATGCAAAGGGAAAACCTTTCTGTTTTTAATCATGTAAACAAGCCCTAAAACTAAAACTGTTAAAGAAAAATTCATTAGTTGGAATAAAATACACATTAACTGAAATAAAATATAAAAAACTAAAACTTTATTTACGTCATTTCAGCTAGTTTTCCGTAAATGTATCCTTGAACTTTAAAACCAATTTTCAAAAGTTTGTGTTTTCAGGCCCCCGTTGTGGTGTAAACAAATGGCCACAACGCATACAAAGTTTTGTTTTTTTAGTTGAAAACTGTGTCGTGTAAACGGCCCGTTAGTTAACAACAATGACCCTGCTGCTGGACACGAGGCGTTGGCGTATCCGAGTATCGTGGCTTCTTTGAGCCGACACGTGTGGTTCATCATTCCACAGCTGTAGAGCTGGTGCACATCCAGACGCGGTCGAGGGGGCCAGAAACAGTGGAAGAAAGAAAGAGAGAGAGAGAGAGAGAGAGTTAAAATAGAAAACACAAGGCTTTCTTATTTCTGCTTGAGGAACGAAGGCCCCATCTGAAAGCAATCAGGAGTTTCTCAACAGCCCTCGCTTTATATAAGCCCTTCATGTGCTCGAGTCTGTACAAATGTCTCATGAATACACATGAAATATCCACTGTGCAGTTTTACTCTGTTTTTAATTATTTATACAGCAATACCTTATAAAGAGGAGAAATAAATTATGTTTTTAGATGATTGAACTTTTGACTTTGACTATCAGCAATATTTTAGAACTTCAAACTTTACAAATATGGCAATATATCCTGAATAATAAGTGACAAATTTTATAGACCTAAAAAATGCTGGGTTAAAAACAAGTTGGGTTGAAAATGGATAAACCCAGTGATTGGGTTGTTTTAAATGTTTGCCAAACCTGCTGGGTAGTTTTATTTAACTCAACTATTGTTTAAAAATGACTGTATTGTTTGATTAAAATTAACCCAAAATATGTTGTGTAATATGTTTAATAAATGATCATTTATTAATAAGTTTAATGAATAATAATTCAATTTATTAAATTGTTCACCTTTTTATTATTATTGTTGCCTTTAGTAATTATGTGTCTAATTTCCAACCTATTTTTGGGTTCATTTTAAGCCAGACATATAGTCATATTTAAACAACAGTTGAGTAAATAAAACTGCCCAGCACATTAGCCAACATTTTTTAGTGTATCACCTTTTTGGATTTTGCTTAGTATTACTATTAGGTACACAAAATGTTTTTTTTTGTTGGTGATAACATTTAAAAAGTCCAATAATGACATATTCATAATTTGCCTATGTATGCATATGTAATAAATATATGAATTATGCATGATTTGCATATTTAAACATTTAAACGGATAAAGACACAATACAAAAACATTATTTTGCGTACTATTTTGTGTACGTAAGTTTCATTTTGTTAAAAGGAAAAAAAAGTTTTAGCTCATTGACCAGAAGAGACACTTAAAGTAGTTTGAGATTGAACAGTTTAGATGAACAGTGGCCAGTTATGATAGTGATAGTAAGCCGCAGTGTAGGTGGGTCGTGTCCTCTGTCTGAAGGGTGACTTTCATGGTGTCGAGTGAGTGTCCTGCTAACCTCTGACTGAACACTGGGATCGAGCTTGCCCCCTTGTGGCTCAGCATGGTATTTAACCCATACACTCACCACAATAATGCAAGACTGGCTTTATGAGGAAGTAGAAGGAAGCTGAAACAAGCTACTCAAATATCATCCGAGGGCCACTGCTGGTGGGGATCAAAGAAAGATAATGTGTCATAAATCATCACATCAACAATAGTGCAATAGGGGAGCATCTGCCATGCAGGGGGATTCTGGGTACAGAATTTGACAGTGTAACTGTAAATGACCCTGGTTACTGCAAAAACTGTGAGAAATAATATATTTTGATATTCTGGGCTTTTAGAGATTAGACTGTTATATAACAATTCATTTAGTAAGGTATATTAAATGTTATTTATTTATTTTTACAAACAGAAATCTTGAAGTTTTACTTGAATTTTTATTTACCTTGTTAAAAAAAATGTATTGGGTTTAATCGTATGCAGAAAATATGCAGATCTTATTCCACCACAAAATCAAATTAATAATATGTATTATATTTTGCATAAAGAACATGAAGCTTATATTTATGACAATTCATTTTTTTTTTTTTTTTTTGCTTTTTATTCTATGATAATTGCAAAAAACAAAACTAATTCTCATTACTGTAAAACACTAATAAAAATGCTACCTTGTATAAATATATAATGTATATGTAATTTTTCACATAATAATGAAATTATTTTTTGCACTATTACTTTTTACATGTAATTTTTTTAGGGTGAAATATTATCTCAACATTTTCTTGACAGATTTTGTGAGGTTCACCATTTAAATTATACCAAAATATATAATTTTTATGTACCCATTTACTTTATTTACTCATGTTCTTAATTTTGTTTATTTATTTATAAGACAGTTTTGTGAGATTCACCCATTTATATATTATATTTTAATATAATTTTTGTCTTGTTTTACACAAAATATATTTATTTATTTTTAGGAAGGTTTTGTGAGATTCACCCATTTATATATTATATTTTAATATATTTTTTGTCTTGTTTTACACAAAATATAATGCATTTATTTATTTTTAGAAAGGTTTTGTAAGATTCGCTCATTTATATATTATATTTTAATATAATTTTTGTCTTGTTGTACACAAAACATAATGCATTTATTTATTTTTAGGAAGGTTTTGTGAAATTCACCCATTTACACATTTATATAAAAATATTTTTTCTTGTTTTACACAAAACATAATATTTATTCATTCATTCATAAGAAGAATTTGTTGCCATGTGTGTTCAGGACCGTCTCTTCTAGAAATCATTGTATCTGGACGGCCATCAAACCTCACCTACACAAATTTCAGCTCATCAGCACATCATCGTCTCCTGGAAAAGTGTCACTTTCTGTCCTCTTTCTTAACCTCTTTCTTTGAACCCTTCACATCCTCTCTCTTTCTGTTTCTCTTCGTCCTCTGCCTGCACTTTTCCTCACACTTGTCATTTTCATCCCTTTCACTGCGCCTGTCTCTTCCTGTCCTCCCCCGACATCACCCGTCACTAAACAGCCTATCCTGGACGCACACTGGGGGATTCTGCCACAGGTGGGTATATGACGGGGCGCTTCACTGCATGGCACTGCCTGCGTCTCTGATCCCCTGCAGTGTAATGCCAGCTCACGCTCATCTGCCCAATTACCATCAGCACTCAATGAGCACTAATTACAAAGTGCCGTTATATGTCAGTCAGTGTGTAGCGCTGCTTAGTTGACTTAAGTCGACATTCAGACTTTAATGTTTTTTTTTTTGGGAGAATACAAAACTAACTTGGTCTTTCAAATCATCCAATGGCACATGCAAAAGTTCAACCAGCAGATTTGGGTGAAAGCCTAGATTTGGTTCAGCTACATTTTTCTTCATCTGACTAATCAAACTGTCTAACTGAATTAATTCTCAACACTAATCGAAGTCTTCGTTCATGAGGATTTCATGAATAATTTTAGGATTTAATATCAAAATAGCAACGTGGGTTGCACAGGTTTTTATTTTATAGCATCGTTCTGTGGATTGGTGTGTGCAATAAACAGTGCTTGACAAGCTAATTTTGATGTATCTGTTACAAACGTACAGTACTCTTCTAAAGTTTGGTGTCAGTAAGATTTTTTTTTGAAAGAAATTAATACTTTCTTTCAGCAAGGGTGCATGAAATTGATCAAAAGTGACAGTAAAGACATTTAGGCCCGGTTTCACAGACAGGGCTTAGATTAAGCTAGGATTAGGTCTTAGTTCAATTAGGACATTTTAGTAGCTTTTATAAACACACCCTAGAAAAAAACATTACTGGTGTACATCTTGAGACAAAACAATGGCACTGACATATTTTAAAACATATCAGTGCAAGTTGCTTTCAGTTGTTTCCACCACTAAATAAATAAAGGTAATTGTGACTTTTTATCTCACAATTCTGACTTTTTTTTCCTCAGAATTGCGAGATTTAAACTTGCAATTGTGAGTTATAAAGTCAGAATTGCGTGATATATAGTCAGAATTATGTTATAAAGTCAGAATTGTCACACAATTGTGAGTTTATAGAATTGCGAAATATAAACAATTGCATCTTATAAAGTCAGAATTGTGTGATATAAACTAGCAATTGCTTTTTATAAATTTGACTTTTTTCTCAGAATTCTGACTTTATATCTCAAAATTGTTTACATCACGCAATTCTGACTTTATAACTCGCAATTCTGACTTTAAATCTCAAAATTAAGTTTACATCACGCAATTCTGACTTTATAACTCGCAATTCTGACTTTAAATCACAAAATTAAGTTTACATCATGCAATTCTGACTTTATATCTCACAATTCTGAGAAAAAAAAGTCGCAGTTACCTTTTTATTTTTTATTTCATGGCAGAAACAAGCTTCCATAGGTTACAACTAATGTTACAAAAGATTTCTATTTCAAATAAATGTTGTTCTTTTGAACTTCCTATTCATCAAAGAATCCTGAAAAAAAGGTTTGCAAAAAATATGAAGCAGCACAACTGTTTTCAACATTGATAATAATCAGAAATGTTTCTTGAGCATCAAATCATCATATTAGAATGATTTCTGAAGGATCATGTGACACTGAAGACTTCAGCTTTACCATCACATGAATTAATTACATTTTAAAATATATTACAATAGAAAACAGCTATTTTAAATTGTAATAATATTTCACACTATTAGTGTTATCAGTCTATTTTGATCAAATAAATGCGAGCATAAGATACTTCTTTCAAAAACAGTAAAATAAAATCTTACTGACCCCAGAACTTTTGAGTAGCAGAGACAATGTCTAATCTGGCGCTACTGAAAATGAGCCAGTGAGGAACCTGTTTAATGCTGTACTGTTGTGTATCTGGCTGTTAATAAATCAGCCAACAAAACACTGAAATTACATATAATGCTACAAAACAGGTTGTGCAAATTAGACAAGACCTAAAGACAGTACCTTCTGAACAGTCTGTACTTCTGCACCTCATGATTTTATTTGCATCAGATTAAATATATATGTATCAGTGTTTGTTGCATGTGCAGTCCTGGCATGGCCATGTGGGTGGGTTACTTGTCTTATGTCGGATGCTTCTATCAAAATTGACTACAATAAAGATCCTACACTCTTAAAATTAAAAGTTCCGAAAGGTTTTTGGCAGTGATGCCATAGAAGAACCATTTTGGGTTCCCCAAAGAACCTTTCAGTGAACAGTTCTTAAAGAACCATCTTTTCTTAGTGTGAAGAACATTTAAACAATCTAAAGAACCCTTTTCCAGTGCAGTGGAAAGGCTAAAGGTTCTTCATGGAACCATGGATTCCAATAAAGATCCTTTATTTTTAAGAGTGTAGAGTCACATGCTGTGTCTGAAGGTTTGATGGTGGCTCTCCGGTTCTGTTTAGTATGACTGGGCTCAAACCTACAGCTTCTGTGCTGCTAGCGGAGCTCCTTGACCTCTGCACTAACTGTAGTGCTGAGAGGCCTTGAGTGATTGTGTTTGCACTGTTCTGGAGTGCTTCATAGAAATGACATACTCTGCAATTAATTAAGCTGAAATTAGCTTTGCTTCCTAAAGAACTCTTATTCTGTCCTCACAAAAGAGTGAAACGGCCTTCGTTCCGGCTCTTCGGCTCAAACGGCTCTTAAATGTGCATTCATTAGATATTTTCTTACAAAAAAAAACAGATGAAAGTGAAAGTGATGGGGAAAAAAGTTCCTGAGTATCACTTTCAACTCAGACTTTTTTAATTTGATCATGTTTATTTATTTATATGATTGTGGTATATGGCAGTTTTTGCTGTTGGACTCATAATGCTGATAGTGACTTCTCATTTTACAGATCATAGTTGAGGTTCATTGATTTTATTAAATATTTTGTTGACTATTAACAAAGTTGCTGATCAGAAAAACATGTAAATGTGTTGTATTAATTTTCATTTCCATATTTAATGAGACCTGATTTGCATAATTCAAGCATTTAAATAGATGAAGTCTCCAACAAATGTTTTTTTTGTGTATTTTTCATCAAAAATGAAATTGCATTTACATACAAGTTTAAAATTACTTGATTAAGCAGCACAACTGTTTTCAACATTGATTATAATTTTTTCTTGAGCAGCAAATCATCATATTAGAATGATTTGTGAAGGATCATGTCTCACTGAAGACTGGAGTAATGATGCTGAAAATTCAGCTTTGATCACAGGAATAAATTACAACCTTAGACTTTAGTCAGAGTAGACGGCATGTTTAATTTGATGCTAATGAAAATGAGCCAGTGAGGGAAAGAAGTACAATCTGTCTATGTTGCTGACTGAAGATAGAACGAGCAACTCTGTGATTCTGAGTGAAAATCTTAGAAATTAGATTTATTATAAAGCTTGCTAGATAACTAGTAGGAAGGTTTTTGATTAAAGGTACAGGGTTCAACAAACACATTCCTACATAAAGGTTTGGCACACATGCATTCACACAACAATTTAAAGACTTTTTTTGGGTCCTTAATGATTTTGTTTCACTTGCACTGAAACAAAATGCTGCATGGCACATTCATGACTCTTAACGCTTGCGGTTTCTGCTGCACACAATGCACACTGACTTTTTCACGAATGTGCACCCAAGTGTGATGGTAGTTTACTCTCTGAGGTGTAAGGTCAAAGAGAAACATCCAAAAAAAAAAAAAAATTTTTTAAATTCACAGGTAAATTATCAGGAAATTTAAATTCTGAAGTGAACTAATCCTTCATGAACCTTTTTTGCAATGGAAAGGTTTCATAGATGTTAAAGGTTCTTCATGGAATCATCAATGCCAATGAAGAACCTTTATTTTTAAGTGTGTATGCTTATTATGATTTCTTTTTGCTTTCATTCATGACAGAGTTTGAATTGTGGTTCTTGCTCTTGGTCTCAGATTTTTTTTTTTTTATTCTCCATTTTTTTTAACTCCATTGTTCTCCAACTCTTTCTCAAACAGATGGAGAAATCACCTCCAAACCCATGGTGCTGTTCCTTGGACCCTGGAGCGTGGGCAAATCCTCCATGGTCAACTATCTGTTGGGTCTTCAGGACACTCCTTACCAGCTGTACACAGGTAAGCTACTGTCTGTGCTTCATGTCAAGTGGTTTTCGCCGATATACTCTTTTATTACAAATTTGCATCATCAACATCATCTTGCACTGGTCCAGGTGCTGAGCCCACTACCTCAGAGTTTACCGTCATCATGCATGGCGAGAAGATCCGCACCGTGGAGGGCATCGTCATGGCTGCCGACAGCTCTCGCTCCTTCTCCCCGCTGGAGAAGTTTGGCCAGAACTTTTTGGAGAAGCTGGTTGGCATTGAGATGCCCCACAAGCTCCTGGAGAGGGTCACTTTCGTGGACACGCCTGGAATCATTGAGAACCGCAAGCAGCAGGAGAGAGGTACGAGTCTTCTCCAGCGTCTCCATTGATTCCTGTTATTTCAGGGTTCCTACAGGTCTTTAACTCAAATGTAAGGTCATAAAAATTCTTACATATATTAAAGGGTTAGTTCACCCCAAAATGAAATTGCTGTCATTAATTACTCACCCTCATGTCGTTCCAAACCTGTAAGACCTTTGTTCATCTTCGGAACACAAATGAAGATCTTTTTGATGAAATCCGAGAGCTTTCTGTCCCTCCATTGACAGTCTACGCAACCATTTTGAGGCATTCACATATAAACATTGATCAGCGAACATAAGCAGAAGCTCAACCGAACCTGCTTGAACCGTGAGAACAAACCTTCCGCAAGCTCAAACGTGCTGTGCAACACAAGAATGAACCTCATTGGTTCTCGCACGTCAAGAAAACATGCTTGAGCTTTTTGATGAAGTGCTGATGAATGTTTATATGTGAATAAAAGCCTAAATTCTGTTCATCGTATAAAGCGATCAAGTCTCTTCAGAAAATTTGGACTAAACCGCAAAGTTCATATGGATTAGTTTTCCGATCTCTTTATGAACTTTTTGAAGCATCAAAGTGGTAGTTATGTAGCTGTCAATGGAGGGACAAAGCTCTCAGATTTCATCAAAAAGATCTTTCATTTGTGTTCCGAAGATGAACAAAAGTCTTACAGGTGTGGAACGACATGAGGGAGAGTAATTAATGACAGAATTTTCATTTTGGGTGAACTAACCCTTTAAGTCCTCAATGAATGTTTTTGTTATTTGTACAAGTCTTAAAAACCTGTACAAATTTTGCTTTTAAAAACCCTATAGATAGATACCCTATATTTTGCATTTTAATCTATGAATCAAAATTAATTTTTCAATATTTCTTCTCTCGTTTCAAGGTTACCCATTCAATGACGTGTGCCAGTGGTTTATTGATCGCGCAGACCTCATTTTCGTGGTTTTCGATCCCACCAAGCTGGACGTCGGTCTTGAATTGGAGATGCTCTTCCGGCAGCTGAAAGGTCGGGAGTCCCAGATCCGTATCATCCTCAATAAGGCCGACAGCTTGGCGACCCAGGACCTCATGCGTGTCTACGGTGCTCTGTTCTGGAGTCTGGCACCCCTCATTAACGTGACCGAACCTCCGCGTGTCTATGTCAGCTCTTTCTGGCCCTACGACTACGCACCGGACACCAGCCGTGAGCTCTTCAAACGCGAGGAAATATCCTTGCTGGAAGACCTGAACCAGGTGATCGAGAACCGTCTGGAGAACAAAATCGCCTTCATCCGCCAGCACGGTATCCGCGTTCGCATTCACGCCCTCCTGGTGGACCGCTATGTGCAGACCTTCAAGGAAAAGATGAGCTTCTTCAGCGACCCTGAGCTGGTCTTCAAGGAGATCGTGGACGATCCCGACAAGTTCTACATTTTCAAGTCCATCCTGGCTAAAACCAACGTCAGCAAGTTCGACCTGCCAAACCGAGACGCTTACCGCGACTTCTTTGGGATCAACCCGGTGAGCAGCTTCAAGCAGCTGTCCGCCCAGTGCTCCTACATAGGTGGTTGCCTGCTGGAGAAGATCGAGCGTGCCATCACCCAGGAACTGCCTACCCTGCTCGGCAGCATCAACTCCGGCAAGAACCCAACCCTGTCCTCCTGTGAGGCCACTGGTTGCGGGGAAAAGCCCAAGAACCGCTACCGGCGAAACTGAGAGAAGAAAACCAGGCGGGAGGGAGACCGAGGAGGAGGACGAGAGAAAGGAGGGACGTGGAGCGAACAAACCGTGGAGGAGCAGTGGAGCTAATCCTGTTCTTGCCGCGGGTCCGTTTCGAGTCAATGGAGACGGATCTCACAGGACTTTTTTTTGCGTGAAGAGGTTGTGTGTGGGGGCGTTTGAGGGCAGGGGACTCTGGGAATTGGGTGGAGGGAGGTTCTTGTGAAGTCTTGAGGCGGAGTTTCTTGTGAATGCGAGGAGAGCGCGCCAAAATAACTCTCCTCTCTTTCCGCACTACTTTTATAAACTGTCTGCAGTTTTGGAGGGAAAATGTGTACTCATGGAAAAAAGCAAATGGCTGACACACTTAAAAAATGTAAAAAATAGCAAAAATAAAATAACCTGAGACTGAAAATGGGTTTCAGCTGCTTGAATGTGAACCACAAAACAACAGTGATGAAACAAGAAAATTGTCATACTGATTTTTTTTAGTCAGTTCCCTGGTCATGCATTTTTTCACTGTCTTTTGGGTTGATTTGCTCACCTTTTATAGGTTAGTGACTATGGATGAGTATTTCTCTCTCCTGAGATATTGATAAGCTACTAGCATTTTTACATTGCATGTAATGATATGGAGGGGTTTGGTTTCTCTCACATTTCCACTTATCCACTTTGTATACCACAATAAAAACCAATCTATTTAAAATTCCACAACTAATAGCCAGGTCTTATGTAACGGTTGGGGTTTTGTGTGGAAACATTCACATTGATCTAGATATCTAGATAGACATTACCTCAGAAAGCTGCATTTTTATAAGCTTTAAGCTTTTTTGAATCCAATGATGTATGGCAGTCAACAGTGCAGTTCTGTGGGAGAGACAAAACTGCAATAAAGTGTTATTAACCAAGCTGTCTGTTTTTTGGGAGTTGGGTTGTAATGGTTAATAGACTCGGATCTCTCAAAGACATGGGACTAGCCCAGTTAAATATCAAGGTCACTTTTTCCACCTCCAAAAATAGACATGTGATGAACCCTGGTGTCACTACTATCAGAGACTTAACCGAAGGTAAGTGCTGAAAGATGCTCAAGTTGGCTGTCTCTTTAGCAGGTGTTTTCTGAGACAGGTGGGGGATCATGGGAGGTCGCCATAAATCACTTTTAAAGCAGTTCTGTTGGTCAGCGCGGCGAATTCGCGTGACCGATTTGACATGCGGAACTTTTCCGCCCTCACGCAAAACTCCCCACTTCCTATTTAAATGACTGTAATTCGCCCGCATAATTTTGCAAAACAACGTACATTAAGTATTAATCTACAGCTCGCAACGCTTCCTGCACCGTTTGTGAAACACTTACCTCAGCAAGTGCATAGTAGGCTAATGCCCTGTACCAACCACAATTAACACCATCGCAACTTTTTCATGGGCACACGACCCTTAATGTTCTTTAGATTATGTAATCTTGCTACGCTCTCAAATATATAGAAACTACTGTCGTGAAATTAAAGTCTTTTCAATACTTCTAATTAGCCGTGAGTGAGTGTCCATATGTGTTGAAGTTGCAGTAGTCGTCCACTAGAGTGAGCACAGAATGTGAAGAGGTATTGCATCACATTAACGTGAGAACGAAAGCAAAATACAACAGAAATGGCACTCCCATGTAATGCTGAGGTGAAGATTATTGTGCAAACACTTCTTAGCAACATAAAGTGAACAAAATATGAAAAAGAGTTCAAACATTATGTTTATGGCAGTTTATGTTCACATAAACACAACAGCTGAAAATGAACAAGCTGAGGAGATTGTCATTGTGATTAAAACCTCAACCATGATGCAGTGGAGAGATCTATAATATGTATGAGGATAAAGTCAACAAAAAACTAAATTGACCCTGTTTATAACATTTCTGGTATTTTTTCCCCACCAAATTTGATAACCATTTTGGCCAAGTGGTCAATTGTTTGGCTAGTTAGCATGGTCTCTAGTTAGCCCCTGCAGCAAGATGCCATTAACTATAATGCTAACAAGCTTTCTTCATTATAGACCTCATTAGCTTGTGAAGGTGAGGAAATTTATATTGTTAACCAATATCCAAATAGCGATTTAGGCATTGCTTTACAGTGTTGTTATGCAGCCTTTCTAGAATAAATTACTGACAGTCATTTAGTGGTTATCGTTAATTTAAAGGATTAGTACACTTCAGAATTAAAATTTCCTGTTAACTTACTCACCCCCATGTCATCCAAGATGTTTATGTCTTTCTTTCCTCAGTCGAAAAGAAATTAAGGTTTTTGAGGAAAACATTCCAGGATTTTTCTCCATATAGTGGACTTCAACAGTTACCAACGGGTTGAAAGTCCAAATTGCAGTTTCAGTGCAGCTTCAAAGGGCTCTACACCATCCCAGCCGAGGAATAAGGGTCTTGTCTAGCGTCATTTTCTTAAAAAAAATTATACTTATATACTTTTTAACCACAAATGCTCATCTTGCACTGTGATGTGCCACACATTACGTAAACATGTTAGAAAGGTCATGCGTGACATAGGCGGAAGTACCGAGCAAGTGTCTACAAAGCGATCGTGCAAAAACAGCCTTGAAAACTAAAGTGTTTCGCCTACCGCAGTACTTCCGCCTATGTCACGCATGAATTTTTATATTTTTTTAGAAAATGGCCATCGTTTCACTAGATAAGACCCTTATTCCTTGTCTGGGATCGTGTAGAATCCTTTGAAGCTGCACTGAAACTGCAATTTGGACCTTCGACCTGTTGGTAGCCATTGAAGTCCACTATATGGAGAAAAATCCTGGAATGTTTTCCTCAAAAGCCTTCCTTTCTTTTCAACTAAAGAAAGAAAGACATGAACATCTTGGATGACATGGGGGTGAGTAAATTATCAGGAAATTTTAATTCTGAAGTGAACTAATCCTTTGATGAAGGTTACTAATATGGCACTAATAGCAAAAACAACCGCTTTAGATGTTTATTCCTGTAGCTCAAACAGTAGAGAATGGTGCTAGCAAGGTCATGGGAATGCCATGTAAATCACTTTGGATGAAAGCATCTACCAAATACGTAAATGTTGATTTGAAAATGAAGTAGTTTTTCACAATCCTGCATCATTTCTGTAGCTCAAACAGTAGCACATGGTAGTAGCCAAGGTCATGGATTTGATTCCCAGGGAATGCGAAGGATGATCTTGAATGCGCTGTAAAATGCTTTGGAAAAAAGCGTCTACCAAATGAATAAAAATAAATCCACTGCAACTCACTTTCAGCTTCATTTTGAAATGAAACATACACTTTACAGCACCACATCAATTCTTGATGGATAATATCAAGTACCATCCTGCATGAATATTCTGTTTCAGTCTGAAATATGTCACATTACTGAGGTAAATTGGGATGATGATGCCTTTCATGTTGATTTTAATGAACCGATTTTAATCAAGAACATTTCCTCATTGTTTAATGCATTGAATAGAAGACGTACTGTAACAGATCATTTTGCAGCACTGCTCGAGAAACAAATGTGCAATATGGCCATCGCATTCAATAACAGAATGGAGCCAGCGTCCTGTCGCCAAACGTTATTAATCTTAACGAATTGATAATGGGGTCTGCGTGCCTGTGTGAAGACACAGTCCAGTGATCACATATTTCAAAACAGACTGTGCTATATTCCCCCAGAGCAAGGGAAGCCCCCACCACATTAGGACTGCCTCTGAAAGCGTGTGAAGTCACACTCACACATATACACATTTCAGATCGCAGGCTGAAGTTTGCCTTGCACTCAGATGCGATTGGAGAACAGGTCTGGAAGCTGCATTGCAGCAGCTCGGGATCGGTCGTGACTCCAACTCAAAGGGAGGTGTGCAAGTGCACTGTAACAGGGGACTGTGTAATATGTTCAAAGGGAATGATGTTTCTCAAGATTTCAATCATTGTGAATGAATCTCAGTAACTGAAAGATAGAAACTGATGTTTTATTTGGGGAATCTCACAAATAGATGTCTAGGTCACATTTCACCCCATAATCAAAATAAAACAAATGATATTTTGGTAAATTAAGTCTATTTTAAAAACCATTTTTTGTTTTGCACAGTCAATTTTTTTTCTCCAATGGTGACAGTCGTTTCTGCAAGGCAATCATTTTTATTGTATTTTTTTATTAAAATTAGTAAAATTGTGAAGTGTATATATATGGGTCAATGACATGACAGGTCATTTTTTGTCCAAAGGCCTTAATAAAAAAACAAAACAAAGATAGGACATTTAAAGTATGTAAGGTAGTACAACTAGATCTCTTTTATTGAATCCAAAAGGTTTTAAATATATTTTGCTACATATAAAGGTATTTTAAAGATTTTGAAGTGTCAAAAGGTCATTCCGTTTAACCGTCCAGAGACCAATACAGCCAGTTCATTTGTGATTAAAATATCTTAAAATGTAAGAAATGTATCTATTTTTTACTCTGGCATGATTATATATCATCATATATCAACATAGTGCAAAATGGTATTAAAATTATGTGTAGAAGTCGTTGCTTTGTTATGAGAAAGAATGTTCTGAAAAATGAATTTCATTGATGTCATTCGGAGTAACCAATATAAAGGGACCATTTTGGACCAAGTCATTTGGTCAATATCATGTGACAGGATGTGACATCATTCAGACACCTGCAAAGGACCACATGGTCATGAAGCAAAGTAACTAACTCTCTTTTAACTATCTGAAAAAATTCATGTTTACACTTGCTCAAACGCATGTCCCGAAACATCAGGTCATTCAGTACAACCGCTATAAAACATGGAAAATGTTGTAATATTTTAAAAACTTGCACTAAATATAAAATGTTTGCTTGTCCTTTTGCTAGCTAGGTAGCAAGATAACTAACTAGCTAAATATCAGTCTGTTAGCATTGTTTGAAAATATCGTCATTCAGTATAACCAAAAGTGTAATTTGGTAAAAATTTTGGTTGAACCAAATTACTTTTTTGGTGACATATTTTGTCCATCTTGTAAAAATGACAAAAACAGTGTTAATTGATTATAGAAACCACATAATCTCATTGTTAACACTTAATAAAACTTCAAAATTAATTATATCTCTGTTATGTTTTTACTTTTAAAAACTTATTCATCAATGACCCATATATATATATATATATATATATATATATATATATATATATATATATATATATATATATATATATACACACCACAATTTAATAATGGTTCTAAATTATGATCCTTCATTTTCCTCTAGGAAAATTTTTAATTTTTTCTTGTTGATTTTGGGATGAAATATAACAACCTGGACATGTTCTTGAGAGGTTTGTGTGGATTGGACATCTTAAGAATTCCATGACACTCTTTACTTTTCCAAGTACTTTTCCAAGTTTTTTTTTTTTTTTTTTTCCCAGAGTATAATTTACACTCCTAAGAAGGATCAGTGTACTTCTGTAAGAAACCTGCACAACCCTCGAGCTCAGGCCTGGTCTAGGGACACACACAGCTGCGGTTCTCCAGGGAATTCCTTTGAAACAGTCTTCCGAAGGTTTTTAAGCATCTTAGCCTCACGCTGACTTCCAAAACAACATAATCACTTTGATTCAGCCACAGTTACTGCTGCGTGTTGTGAGCACAACACGGAAACCAAGCAAAGAGACTCTATTAATTAAAACATGCGGGGATTAAAGACTTATGGTTTATTTTTGGGAATAATTTCATAAACTGGGATCAACATTTAATTACAAAATTGGTGGATTTGGTGAGTAGTACAGAAAACATTCTGGAAAATGTTTAATAAATCCTTCGGCCCCAAACAGAGCTGACCTGAAAAGGTCAATTTCTATCTATCTATCTATCTATCTGTCTGTCTGTCTGTCTGTCTATCTATCTATCATCTGTCTGTCTATCAAATAAACAACGAAAAGCAACAAACATAGGATATAAGATATAAAATTTGTTTATACCTAGAGGTGTCAACGCTAAATTGGTCTGGATGATTTCATATTGCTCTCAATATGACAGCTGTGTCTCCCCCTGCATTACACGTCACATTGATTGGAACCCCCACCCTTTCTTTTGACAGCTCTCGGTGACGCGCGTCAGCGTTGGGGACGCGCTCGGACGCGAACACTGCGGTTTGAGAACAGCCCACCTCCATGTGAATGCGTGCTCGCCACCCTTCTGTTGTTCTCTGTCCGGAGCGTGCACGCACACGCACGCGTTTTTATCCCCACCTCTAAATGTATTTCCAGCGTCTGGTGGACTTGTACAGACACCGCGTCGGATTGCGAATACAGATGGAGATCTCACTGATGTCTGATGGCCACCGGCGCACCCGAGCCGCGCGAGAGCACACAAGTCAACTATTATGATACGCGCGAGACACTGGCATGTGTCAGGAGTGCCAAGCTGTGCCCTAATGGGGAAAATAGAGTAACCGGCTGAGAAAGAGATTTGTTTGGATATCACAGGAAAAGCTGCCCGTGGAAATGAGTCCTGAAGAGAAACCAAAGAGGCACTTTACCATTGTGAGTCTATGGAGAGAGAAGTGCAGACTTTCAGCCTCTGTAAAAGAAAAGGAAACTTAACTGAATTCTGACCAACAAGGTGAATTCATTCTACATTTGAAGCACTGAAGTTTTACATGTGTTGATATAAATGGCTTAAACTGATTTCAAGCAGCCTATCCTGAATTAAGATCAAATGGTTTTGAGTCTGTGGGAATATACTGGACATATAGTCATTTATGCATCTTGAATGATGTGGCGTTAATCCATATGCGCAATCTTCATGATTTTTAATCCCGTTACGCACATTTAATTCGGAATAGAAGCCTTCAAAAGATCCGGAGTGGGAACTCAGGAAAGGTCGGTGCTACAGGCAAGAGAATATTAACTCGTCAGGCCGTTTTAAAGAAAATACTAGCTTATATTTTTTATGTTTTTGACAACAGTAACGCTGTTGTGCCCTTTATGTCCGTTTGACATGTCGCGGAGTCTCCAATGAACACGTATTCTGAATCTACAGAACAAAAGAGGGAGGAAGATTTATCTTAAGGAAACCAGATAATTTTTCTTGTGAAGTAAATAATGTTGAAACGCATCATGTTTTTTTAGTTTGGACACTCCTGGGCTGACCTGAGATACCCCTCCCATTCTGGAAGTTTGACTTTCTTAATGTTTTTTTTTTTTTAGCTTTTCGACTTTATTATGCATGGACTGTGATGGATATGAGCTTACTTAAAGCATGCACGCTGACAGCCCTTTAAATGGTAACGTAGATACCATAGACTTTTTTTCCCATGAAAACCAATCTAATGGCTCATTTATAGTGAAAATTGTGCATTTATCCTCAGAATGGAGTTCCCTAAAGAGTCAAAGCAAACAGTGCTTGACTTGAGCCTTCATTTTTGTGGTTTTATTATGTAACTTTAATCAATCAGTGAAAGAACATTTTGATTCACTTGTAGTAAGTTGAAAGATTCCATGCCTTTTGGATAAACCTCTCTAAACCCATGTACGTCAAGAAGGACAGAAAACAAGAGGAATGCGCTATTGACGTCATGAGGTGAAATAATCGAACTTAAAATCCTGGAACTGACTAGATGCTTGAGTAAACCTTTTGCCATCTAGACGTCAGAGTTGTTTGACTCAAATTACATTTGATTCTTTTTCCATCCGAGCACCTTTTTTTGCATTTATCCCAGCTCGACTCTGATCTGAGCAGTATCATGGCTTCTCCTCAACATCAACATCTGCTGTTTCACAACAGCGAAGCAAGCTGTGACTCCAGCGGCGATGGTGCTGTGTCAGTGCGTATCAGCGGCACCAAACCGCACAAACAGCAGCGTGGGAGTCTGGGCGCCAGCGCCATGTGCAGTATCATTGGGGGCTCCAAACATTGCAAGTACAGTATCTCCTCCAGCTGTAGCTCGGGCGAATCTGCCATCCGGAAACCGGCGATCAAAGGCCTCAGGACTCAGAGGAAGATGCCGCAGCTGTTCGAGAGGTCGGCCGGACACTTCTGGAACCCAAAGTTTGACTCGAATATTCTGGAGGAAGCCTGCCGTGAGCGCTGCTTCCCTCAGACACAGAGACGTTTCCGCTGTGTGTTGTTTTACATGGCGGCCGCCAGCCTCCTCTGGGGGTTGTTCTTCATCGCTAACGCTAATCGATGTGAACAGACTGCCTTCTTATTGCCCACGGCCTCCTTCCTACTCCTCTGTTCTGTCCTGTTCGTCTTCACGTTCACCCGGTTCTACACCCATTGCTACAATCAAGCCTCGCTGTTGCTCATTGTGGTGACATTTGCCCTCACTCTTGCACCTCAGATCCAAACATCAGGCTTTAGTGACTTCAATGTGCCTCCTTCGAAGGATGAAGATGATTTAAGCGACTTTAGTGGCGCTGAGGATAAAAATCTGACATATGAAGCCGCCCGCAGTGGAGGTCCAGTAGCCCCCTGTTTGTCCCCAGTTGGCACCTTCTCTCTAGGCATGGAGGTGCTTTCGTTGCTCTACAGTTTCCTCCATGTCCGTCTTTATGCGTCACTACTGCTTGGCCTGCTCTACTCAGTGCTTTTTGAGACACTTGGATGGTTGCACTTGATTCAAGCCAATGGATGGAGCAATTCCACTGAGGAACATTTGGAAACGCTCTACTGGCTGATCCCAGGAAGAGCCATTTTGCATGTCTGCGCCCACATCATTGGTATTCACCTTTTCATTATGTCTGAAGTGCGTTCCCGCAGCACGTTCCTCAAGGTCGGCCAAGCCATCATGCACGGGAAAGACTTGGAGGTCGAAAAGGCCCTGAAGGAGAGGATGATTCACTCGGTGATGCCTCGTAGGGTGGCAGATGAGCTTATGAAGCAAGGCGATGACGACAATGACAATTCAGTTAAGCGCTACTCAACGGGAGCAGCTATTGCTGGTGCCTCCAGCCCTAAGAGCACCAAGCGCAAGAAGACATCCATACCTCGGGGTCAGATCATCTTTCGGCCTTTCAACATGAAACGCATGGAGCCGGTCAGCATCCTGTTCGCCGACATTGTGGGATTCACCAAGATGAGTGCCAACAAGTCGGCGCACGCCCTGGTGGGACTCCTCAATGACTTATTTGGACGCTTCGATCGCTTGTGCGAGCTCACGTGCTGTGAGAAGATCAGCACTCTGGGAGACTGTTACTATTGTGTAGCTGGTTGTCCTGAGCCACGAGATGACCATGCCTACTGCTGCGTGGAGATGGGGCTTGGGATGATCCAGGCCATTGAGCAGTTCTGTCAAGAAAAAAAGGAAATGGTCAACATGCGTGTTGGCGTCCACACGGGCACCGTGCTTTGCGGGATCCTCGGCATGAAGCGCTTCAAATTCGACGTCTGGTCCAATGATGTCAACTTAGCCAATCTCATGGAGCAGTTGGGTGTCGCCGGGAAGGTTCACCTTTCGGAGGCCACAGACAAGTTCTTGGATGACCGGTACTTACGAGAAGATGGCCGAGTCACAGAAAGGATTGGACCAAGTGTGGTTGCAGATCAGCTTAAAGGTAAGATTTCAGATGTTTGAGTGACTAACTCAATGTACATGAGCATGTGAAGATGTTGCCTTTTTTAGAACTGTGCTTAGTCTTTGTTGCGAAACCGTGCCTCAGAGGACTGAGCGTGACACGTTTGGCTCTTGGCTCAACTTTCTAAGCTGCATTGAAACTTTTTTTCAGTCTGCGTATTGTCAGTGTCCTCAGGGTCTACTTGTCAAAGCGTTTTGTTGAATCTTTGCCTCTACGGTTTCTGTGACATATTCTGTTATTGCAGCAGGACTTTTAGTCAGTAACATGCTGTCTAGCCTTTTCCGCAGCCTTCAGGAAGGGATTAATTTTGGTTATTTGTGAATGTCAATTTTTTTCTTGGAAAAGGCCTGTCGTTGATGGTGTTTTCTGTTCAGTGGTCAAAAATGGAAAATTAGCAACATTTTCTGCTGTGTAGTTGTGTTAGCAGAAATGCAGTCTTGCAATGCAATTTTGGGATATATTTGTTGGTATTTTTGCATATTTTGCATTTTGTATACATGGATTTCTCCAAGTATTTTTCATTTTTAACCCTGAAATTAAAATTCTGTCACCATTCACTAACCCTCTTGTTGTTGCAAACCTGTATGACTTTCTTTCTTCTGCAAAACACAAAAAGAGAGATATTTTTTAAAATATTTAATTGTTTTTTTGTTTTGTTTTTTGACCCTACTGACTTTTGAAATATATATTTTGGTGATCCACATAATAAATAGGCTAGTCATGCAGATTTGAAACAACATTAGAGTAAGTAAATGCAGTGCTATATTAGTTATATTAGGTTTAATTCAAGTTTTAGTAATTTTGTTCTGCTTTTGTCATTATTATTATATTTAAATATTTCTATTTGCCTTTTTTTTTCTTTATTTCAGTTTAGTTTGTCATTTTAGTTCTTCAAATTAAATATATTATTTATAATATTTTTTTATTTCAGCTTTATTTTCAATTTACAAAACACTTTTAATAGTTTAGTTAACGATAAAATGATGACAGATTTGTTTCATTTTTGGGTGAACTTCCCCTTTAATGGCTCATCATCCACCAGGAAGAGATTCATGATGGAGGTTTTAAGAATCACTGTGTCTTGCAAAAGATCTGTATCCTGATTTAATGAGCTTTCTGATGAGCAATCAACAAAGAAAAATTTGCATCTGCAAATTAGCAACCTTTTTCTGCAGGCTAATAAGGTTAGCATGTACATCTGTTTCAGTTGCTTAATTCGCTTCTTTTTACTTAATGGCTGGCAGCCTCTCTTATATCAAGTAATGGATTCCTACAAGTTCCAAAGCATTGACATTTGTGTAAATGTGGCCAAAGGCTATCATTTTTACATTATTAACTTATGCAAATGGATCCTTCTTTTTGTTAATTGTACTTGAGCTCAAGCAAAAGCCAATAATTGGACACTGAGTGATATATTTTCCTAGCCTACAGTATATGAATGTCCCAGCATGTTATTAATCCTTTCAGGGCATAATTATGGTTACTTAATAGATCCTCTTCATTTAATGAGGAATGCCAGACCATAATTAATATAGAAAATGGAATTCATATTTTGACAGTATTGATAACAGGTTTCTAACATTGTGTGGCTAAACCTTAAGATTAGCAAAGTGGCTCTTGTCCTTTACTCCGCAGATTGGCTTAAAGTCTTCACATATTCAGTTTTTTTTAGTCATTGTCACTGAAATAGTCTTCAATGTCAGGTTCAGACTACACAGTATCTACCAGATTTTGGCATGATCCATTTGACATAGGGTGTTGTGGTGATACGTAAACAACAATGAATCAAACAATGTTTTATCTCGTATAGTGTGTCATAGCGGATGACAACCGATGCCGTGTCTGCGACGCTTCACGACAGAAAGATGTTTAATTTTAATTCCGGTCCTCCAAGACTGGTTCCTTCACATCTGTGACGTTGACCAATAGGAGCACAGATGAGCGTACACAGCTTTCAAACATGGTGAAACGATAGGTGCTGATAGGTGAAATTTTTCAATTTTGGAAAGGTTTTGTGGAGCTTTGGCAACAATGCTCCTGCCTTTATGAGGTTTTCTCGAGGGACTACCATGACAGAGTGAAAAAAGATCAATTCTGGCGAACAATAGCAGCGGCTCTTAAGCAACCTGGTGACTACTGGAATTAGCATTAGGCTAGTAGTATTGTTTATTTATGCTCTTGTTTCAGGAAGTCAGTCGCTAGTTCTCAATGACATCATGCACATTGTTAAAGACGGCAAGCGATGATTGATTGGTCGTTAAGCAACATGTAGTCTGCATGTTTCTTGTCCATGACACTAGAAGAATTAAGGAGTCAATCGCATAATTTGACACGGTGACTATCGTAAAAGACAAAAAATATTGTTTAGTCTGAACTAGGGTTGTCAAAAGTACCGAAGTCAGTACTGAAATTGTAAAAATGTGACGATACCAACATTTCACCCTAGCATTTTGAGCGCAGTTGAGCGGAAACACCTCTGATTGGCCATTGTGTTCACGCGCTCAACAGATATGTCTGTGATTGGCTTCAATGATCAACGCTTCAAAAACATCTTGTAAATAGACGGGAGCGTTTGAAAACAGCCGTCTGTCAGCGGATATGTTAGGGATCTGCTGATAGATGGCTGTTTTCAAATGCTCCCATGTTTTTGATGTGTTGATCATTGCAGCCAATCACAGACATATCTGTTGAGTGTGTAAACACAATGGCCAATTAGAGGTATTTAAAGGATTAGTTCACTTTAAAATGAAAATTACCCCAAGCTTTACTCACCCTCAAGCCATCCTAGGTGTATATGGCTTTCTTGTTTTGGATGAACACAATCAGGTATATTAATAAATTTCCTGACGCATCCAGGCTTTATAATCTGCCAGACCGCCTTCCGTATTCAACTTACGTCGCGTCAATTATGCTTTTACGTAAGTTGAATACGGAAGGCATAGGACATAGCTTTTTGAACTGCGAGAGGCGATACACTTTCTTCGTAAGTTGAATACGGAAGGCGGTCTGGCGGAAGCTAGATATTTTACTTTATAACTTGTTAAATATGGATATTTTTCTTACACAAACGCATCACTTCTCTTCAGAAGGCCTTTATTAACCCTCCGGAGCCGTGTGGAGTACTTAATGGTGGATGGATGCAATTTCTTGAGCTTCATACTTGTTGTTTCCCGTTCACTGCCATTACAAAGCCTGGATGTGTCAGGATATTTATTAATATAACTCCGATTGTGTTCATTAGAAAGAAAAAAAGTCATATACATCTAGGATGGCTTGAGGGTGAGTAAATCTTGGGGTAATTTTCATTTTAAAGTGAACTAATCATTTAAGAATCCGCTCAACGGTGCTCCAAATGCTCGGGGGAAATGTTGGTATCGTCACATTTTTAAAATTCCAGTACCGACTTTGTACCGACGTCGGTACTTTTGACAATCCTAGTCATAAGGAACTTCACATCAAAAAACGGACCAATGCATTTCCACAGGACTTTTGACATCTTTATCTGCCATGCTTTAATCCAAGCACTACAGGATCCCAAACGGCTGTTTGTGAGTGGATATACTCACTTGGTGAAACTGAAATCGCTGTGCCAGAACAAATCTCCGTGCTGTCACAGCATCCTCATGCCGAGGCTCTGCAGGTGTCTCAGTAGGTCTTGCGGGTCAACTGGAAATGACGGCGCATCTGTCGCCCTTGAGAGTCTCGCTTCATTTTCCTAGTGTTACTTGGCAGCACTCCCCCTCAATCAGAGAGGATTTGAGTCTCTTGAGGAAACGAGCTTCATTTTTTTTTTTTTTACTCTGTCATTCCTTCAGCCTTCATTTAAAAGGGTAAAATGGCCTCCTTCAAATGGTCCCATGGTGCCTGTTTCTGAATATCTGTCAGTTCGTCTCTCAGTTTCTTTCCTTCATTCTCTATTTTGTGTGCCACTCAGTACTGTAGTTTTTCCAGTGGATGGTTTTGCTCTTAGAGTTTTTTTTTTTTTACACCATTTTTTATGACTCAGAATGGTACAGCAAGGGCAAGCGTAACATTGCATAACAACCTTTCTTTTTCTAACACCACTGAACTCTCTGTTGAATTCACTGCATCTCATTTCGCTCAGTTTAACACAAACTGTACCCACGGCCTGAAGCTTTAATATATGACTTCCTCTCTTTAATCATCAACAAAATGATTAAAGGGCTGACATTCTTCCCCTCATATCTTGTATTAATTTGATTGCCCCTCTTCAGGCGTTTACCCTTTTTTTTCCCCCACTCGTTCACTGGCTGAAAGCTTAATTTTCCCACTCCAGAGAGATGTATTCAATCCAGTGCCCAGGATTTATCTTTCCCTCATGGATTTACAGGCCCATTGAACGAGCTCTCCGTCAAGCGAGACTTCGACTCAAGAGCGGCAAAAATCTTCCAGCTGCTCACAGTAGCTGCGTAAATCAGCGAAGGAAAGTAGCGAGTTTGTGTGGAAACCTGGCAAACCAAGAATAGAGACTGTCCAGGTCTCGAGTAAATCACACCGACCTGGACGCTAATCACAAAACTGCAGTCTCCCTTTAGACGCTGATGTTCTTTTGGATTGAACATGTGTTTAAATGAAAGCATTGGCTCTGATGCTCTGCTGACTCTCGCAGCAAGTTCTTTCAATTTACTGGTGAAATCAAGCTGTGGAAACCAACAAAAACAGCACACCTGGGTCATTCCCACTGTGCAGTGTGTTTTCATGTTTCTGTGAAATCAAACCGTGAAACCAAGACTCCATCAAATCTAAATTGGGGTTTTTACAGCTTTCAGTACTTGTGTGTTAACTCTGAAGCCATCTAGTGTAGTGCTAAAACACCATTATATTATATTACTGTGTTTTAACTCTGAAGCCATCTTGTGTGCTGCTAAAACGCCATTATATTATAGATAAAATATATCATTCAAACATTCCAAGTGTTTCATACATTTCATACTCAATGTTTCAAAGAAAAAAAAAATTTAATTGGAATTTACACTACCAGTCAAAAGTTTGGAAACATTACTATTTTTAATGTTTTTGAACGAAGTCTCTTATGCTCATTAAGGCTGAATTTATTTAATTATATTTTTTATATTATTAAATTATATTTTAAAGTATATTAAAATAGAAAACCACAATTTTAAATTGTAATAATATTTCACAATATTATTGTTTTTTCTGTATTTATTATGAAATAAATGCAGCCTTAATGAGCATAAGAGACTTCGTTCAAAAACATTGAAAATAGTAATGTTTCCAAACTTTTGACTGGTAGTGTATATATCAATTTATATATATATATTTTTTGTCCTGTGTCCCCAAATATCTCCTTTCATTCTGTTTTTTCCCAGTCTTTTGTAAATTCAAACAAAAGCCCACTAATGACATCATTTTAATGGAAAAACAACAGCAATGAGTATATTAGCAATGCCTTTTCATGAATTCTGTGATGTGTTTCTGGTTTGTCTCACTATAAAACATCCAAGTTTGTTATTATAAACTGATAAAATTGAGCAAATGCTAACTTGATTTTCATGTTTAAGACTTGCAGAGCAATTACTGCATAACAGGAATAACCCACCTCTAATCGTCAACATGAATGCTAGGAAAGCAGGTTCAAAGTAAATAGAGGGGGAATGATAAATGTGTACCTATTTAGTCGCCTCCAGTGCACTAGTCAAGGAAAAACAATATCCTGACCTCACACACTCTCGCTCTGAAATGTATTGCGTGCAAGCCACGAATAAGTCACTGTCGCTTCCACAATGCCGCCTGGTACACGTCCAATAAACCACAGTCTGCTTTATAAATAGCAAAAATAAGAATAGTCATAATTATTGCTCTGGATAAACATCACTCTTAGAAGAGAAGGTTGTATATAGAAGCTTAAAGGGTTCTTTTGATATATAGAACTTCTCGTGGTTCCCATAATGGGATCATTTGATGGATTTAGTTCTGTTTTAATTCACTTTTAATCTTAATTAGATTTCATGAATTAAACAACTTGTAAACATACTTTATGACATTTCTTCTTATATAGAACCTTTTTGGCATTAGGGTTTCTTTAAAACTGAGTCAAGAACCCTAGGGTTCGATATTAAACCCAAATGAACCTTTTTTTTCTTGCCAGCCAATGCATCGCCCAAGGGAGGAGGAGGCCCAAGCGTTTGGCTGCATTTTGGAAAACAAGTGCATTTCGGGGCGATTTCTGACGCTCCATGATGAGAGATTAAAGCGTTCAATAAAATAACCTCTTAGCACAAGTGTTCTTGAGTGTCACGGTGGTGCGTATCTTTGTGCCTTCCACATTCCGTACCCTCTGGCACTTCCGACTTCCCACTGTGCTTGCGTTTGTGTGTGTGCCGGCCCCTGTTGTGTGGAGTGTTCATTTGAGTGGAAATGGAGGCTATTTTTGGCCGTTTCCCTGGAAAGGACCTGACTGTGCCCTGGTCCTCCCGCGGTTTCAGAACGATGCCACCTCCCTTATCGTCGGGCTATGCAAACGGTCGTTTTGTCAGGCATTTCATTTCCCACTGAAGAAAGAATATGGGTCATATTTTTGTGGCCCACAATATTTCCGGTGAACTACATTTTTAGGAGATGCAAGTAGGTTATGAATGTTCTTATGAATGTTCAGAAGCGTAGCTTTTCAGAGTAGCTTTTGCAGCAACAAGCTACTTTTCCAATAAATTCTTCCCTCTCTCGTATGTTTGTTTGGGGAGTCCAATTCATTTCAGTGAACTGGTCCATTTATGTGGTTCGTTTTTGTCAATAAATGATTTATTAATGATGAAATATATGTCTGGAAACATGTCTTTTATTATACTAAAATTCACAAAATGCAAAACAATGCAGGTGCATTATGAAATGTTTTAACTAATCTAGGACTGTCAATATTAACGATTATTTTGGTAATCGAGTAATCATTTTGATTATTTTGACGATTAATCGAGTAATCAGATAATATTTTTGTGGTAATAAAAATAGACTCAAGTGAACAATAGCCTTTAAAATGGCTTAAAATGCATAAATACAAACAATGAGGCAATAATTGATTCAAATAAAGTATAAAAAGCAAGTAATGATATGGTTTTGTACATAATCAACTTAGTACATTATGTATTATAATATTGTTGTTACACATACAGCATGATCAAATCCTTGTTTAATACTGGCCAAACAACATTTAATTCAAATGTTCACTTCATCTTTAATATTTGGCCACTTCTTTACGATAGATATGCTACAGCCACTATAATTTCTTGAACAAACTCACGTGGACATAAAAACATGCAAACTCAGAGTGAGGGTTAAACTTTTATTTTGAAATCGTGATGAACAACAGTTTGCTTATTTAGAAACATATTGATGTATTCTCCTGTGTTGCCATAGGTTTATAAATGATTTACGTTACAAATCTGGTGAAGTGATGCATGTTGTGTTCCCAGATGAACGTTATAAACAGCCTTGTAACTTATTAGTTGAATTTGTGGTAAATTTATCTATTTATTGTTGATTGCTTATATCACAGTGTGGTAGCAAAGTTGTTAAATGTTGTATTTCTTTTCTAAGTTCTCAGCATTCAGCTATGTAAATGATCATTTTTGCTAGTTTTATTAATTGTGTTAAGTGTAAATGTATCTGTTAATTGACTTGACTGTAAGCTTGACTAACTGCTTTAGTGCTTTAGTAGTTTAAGATACAGTTTCAAAGTAGTTTCCCCAGCACTGGTCAAGTGTTAGTCAATTACATGCCTTGTATGTGTGAATTTGAAAGTTGCAGACTGTTAATTGCATCAATCAATATATCGTCTGTGAATTTCCATAAACCGGTCTCTGTGTGTCATGAGGGTGACCTCTTCTCAAATTATTCCAACTCAAAGAGCATCAATGCAGCCATTTGGTTTGTGCTCCCAAATGATTGCTTTTCAATTAAGCACGATTTTAGCTTCAAAAAATGATTATTGTCTGTAATTAGTTAAAATTATATTTTCTGCAAAACACATAAGTAGTGTTTTCTGTGCAAAAGGCTTTGATGTTGATAGGATGTTGGTAAAAATTTACTATGGGATTCTAAATTATTTTTTTTTGTGTTCTTGTGTTCCATCTTTTCTTAGAAAAGAAGGTTCTAAATAGAACTGTAAAGGGTTTTGTCAGGTGCTTCATATTAATTCGCACTGGGTAGTTATAGGAACACAGTTATAGGAACTAGCCACCAGAGCAGTCCCCTGAGACTTAAGCTGTGTCCGAAATCACCCCCTATACCCACTATTTCCTACATTACTCCACTAATATAGTCCACTTAAAGGAGTGAATGAAAACGAGTGAGTGAATTCGGACATTGAGTGCGCCAGAAGGGCTGCCGCTTCTGCATAGTTTGTGCTTGCTGTTTAATAATCACTTAAAACTTTGCAAACTGGCAGCTCCAGTAGTAATGAAAAGATTTATCTTGAACTCTGTCATGGAAACTAACATGTATAAACCTTATTTAAACAATTTAATAAACAAATAAAAAGGAGTTTATATCTGTATGATATTATGCTGTACCCACATTGGACCAGTGGTTTGGAAAATAGATGGATGATTCAGCTGCGGGCGCCATCTTCAGGTCAGAAGCGGGAATTCATTCGGCACAACCCTCACAGTGCATTATGGGTATTCTGTAGCCATTGAGTGTTTATTGGTTGTACACTCGTTATTGAGGTGCATTATGGGATTGAATGAGTGCACCCGATAACGTCCACTATGGTTTTGGAAACCACTACAAATGGCTGTATCCTCAAACATTGCCCTATTTAAGGGTATAGGCGGTGATTTTAGTCTTAAATTTTGGTCTTAAATTTTCTCCTAGGACCATTTTCCTGGTTACATTCTTTCCACTGCCAGTAGGAACTCTGAAGTGACGTAAGCAGGCTGACAACAAAGTTATTTAAAGGGGTGGTTGATTATGATTTCACTTTTTTAACTTTAGTTAATGTGTTATGTTGCTGTTTGAGCATAAACAACATCTGCAAAGTTACGACACTCAAAGTTCAATGCAAAAGGAGATATTTTATTTTAAAGAATTCTCTGTTTAAGGACTACAACAAACGGCTGGTAGGGACTACAACAAGCTTCTTCCTGGTTTGGTGACATCATAAACCCTAAAATTTACATTAACCCCGCCCCCGGGAACACGCAACAAATGGGACGAGGCCATATTGGGCTGCTTTAGAGAAGAGTTAGAGTTGTTGTAGTAGAGTGTTGTTGTCATGCCGTCATTTTACGCTGGACTGCTTCACAAATGAGGGTCAATTCAACGCTGGATTTGCACAAAAGATTAACATGACGGCACATGCTGGTCGATGAGTTGAATCAACTCCACAGCAACTACATACATTTATCCACTAACCATTCAGAAATGTCCAGTTTCATTTTAAAAGTTGTAACTTCTCTCCATCAGTGTCCGACTCCGGTTTGAACAATGTAAGGCTGAACACCGTTACTGACAATCCTCATTTTGGCTGCGTCAGATTCTCCAGCTTTGTTGTTGTTGAGCAACTGAAGCGTGAGCTGTTAAAGCTCCGCCCTCTGCCCACCCAAATAGGAGCAAATTTGACAGCCTATAATAAATGATCTGTGGGTATTTTGAGCTGGAACTTCACAGACACATTCTGGGGACACCAGAGACTTATATTACATCTTGTAAAAGGGGCATAATAGATCCCCTTTAAGCACAGAATTCAACAATGTTAATAGCTGGAAGATGGAGGATGGCTTGATCGGTTGAGAAGTGCCTGGATTTCTGTATCGGTCCATCCATCACTGTTTTCCATGTCTGTGGAGTAAGTAAACTGTGTTTACACAGATGTAAAAAATGGCAGGTACTGGTGTTTTTATATGGCATGCTTTTGTAGTGCTGGGTTAGACCCTACTCTGAAGTAGAAGCTAATTTAGTCCCCACAAAAGGAGTTCCTGCAACTAAAATCATTCCCAGTTCCTGCAGTGCAAAAGGCCCTATAACCTTTTAGGAGTTCCCATCATGGGATCATTTTATGGATTTAGTTTTAAGTAATTTTGTTTGGTTTCTTTTTTATTTTGATTAAATTGTATTAATTAAACAGCGCATAAACATACTTTATCAGTAGAAATAATTGAAATAACCAGTTAAACATGAAAGTATTATGCAATCATTTAAGACATTTCTCCTTATATAGAACATTTTTGGAATAAAATCGAGTCAAGAAGCTTTGAAGCTTAGGTGTTTTAGGGGGTTTCTTGCTTCTCTTGTTCAATTACATTTTGAGATAGTATTGATTCTAGCCTGTCCTATGTCCTGAAATTATTTTCCAGTTATTTTTCCACTCTCAATGCGTGTATTTTCTGATTCCTTCAAGTGTAGATTATGTAGATGTAAAATAACTGCTCATTTGTTTCACCTAAACCTCTGCAGATGTTCAAATCAATGGTGTTAAAATGAAAACCCATGATTAATCACATTCATTCTGCTCTGTTCATCTGCGAATGACTCATTTTCCATTCATTTCACTTTCATGTCATTCGTCTGATGGCAGTCAGTGTACCGTGCTCATGTGTTACTGTCAAACAACCTTCAGTTTGACCTTCACAGGGAGAAATGAAGGCAAGTAGGTATTCTGGTGGGAGAGGGAAGGAGACAAATAATGTGTTGATGGGGTGGAAACCAGGAGACACTCTACATTATTTTAAAGTGAAGCTCTGCGCTATTTCTCTCAGGGGGATTTTGGAGAAATTTGCATAAATGCACATATAACCCAGAAGTGCAGTCATATTTCAGATAATTCAAACTGCATGCTCCCAAGAAGAGAGTGTAGGTTGTGAATTGATCAACTTAAATTTGTTTGTTTATACCTCTGTGTGCAGCAGTCTTTTATCATGAAGTGGAGATTTTGACATTGTTTTAACCTTGATGGGGTGGTAGTGGGCGTAGTGGTTAAGGACTCTTGACTGGTCAGTCTCAGCAAAGAGCGAATCGTGCATCAGCATTTGTTATAGATCGATATATCGCCAAGTTAATTAGGTAATCTTTAGCCATTTTGAGATAATCAGTATACTTGATTAAAGGTAGGGTAGGTCATTTTCAGAGAGGCTAGCAATAGCGAGCTAGCTTTGAAAGCATAAGATCCCACCATCCCTTCAGAGTGTCTCCAAAGCCACGCCTCCTTCAAAACACATGAACACGCACAGCAGGGAGCAAACAAAAGCATCACAAGAGGCGGCATTAAACTACCTCTTGTCTTTGACCGAATGCAATGATTGGACGAACATTTTATGGTCCTATGCCTTCCATATACATATAAATACATTTAGAACACTTAACTTAGTGATTGCTATAACAGGACGTGAAGAGACTTTCACCCAACGTAACAAAAAATGTTTCTGGAACAAATCACCTACCCTGCCTTTAACAAAAAATCTATTGATGTATGAAATTGTTTCATGCAATGGAGACCAAAATTCTGAGAAATACTTCCATTTTTGATGAATACATTTCTTTACATTACAGATGAAATTATGCTACCCTTCAAAAATTGAGGCAGTACATTTTTTTGTGTGTGTTCTCTCACCAAGGCTGCATTTATTTGATTGTAAAAACAGTAATATTGTGAAATATTATTACAAAATAAAATAGCTGTTCTCTATGAATATATATTTTAAAATGTAATTTATTCCTGTGATCAAAGCTGAATTTTCAGCATCATTACTCCAGTCTTCACTGTCACATGATCCTTCAGAAATCATTCTAATATGATGATTTGATGCTCAAGAAACATTTCTGATTATTGTCAGTGTTGAAAACAGTTGTGCTGCTTCATATTTTTGTGGAAACCGTGATGCGTTTGTGTTCAGGATTCTTTGATGAAGAGAAAGTTCAAAAGAATTTTTTTTTTTTTTTAAATAAAAATCTATTGTAACATTTTAAATGTCTTTACTGTCTCTTTTGATCATTTTTATGCAACATTGCCAAATAAAAGTAATAATTTCTTTTGAAAAAAGACTTTTGAACCATAGTGTAGTAGCATGTAACTTATTTAAATTGTCTGTACAAAGCGTCACATGATCAGTGGCATTCTTTTACTTGCATTTGATTAGTTACTAAAAAAATGCAGAATTTGAAATATTTTTCTTTATTATCATAGTGTTTCTTTGTTTCAGTTTTCTTCTAGCAGTTTATTTCCAGGTTTAAAAATGAATTTTCAATGTGGTCTCAGACTATTATTTTGGCAATCAGCCACCCTGCGTGCTGTAGGCTCTGACCATTGAAAACCCATAGCGGTCGAGCGCCAGTGATCACCATTGTGCTCTTGAGCGAGGCACTTAACCTCGGATCGCTCCAGGGGGACTGCAGTGAGTTCATGGCGGCATTCTGTGACAACAGCCGAGAAAAGACAGTTTCTCTTGCACTGGGCGTATCGCAATATGTATAGAGACAGGTTATGCAGTTTTCTAGTTGCTAAGAACCAGGGTTATTATAGTTAACTGAAACTAAAGGATAAACCATTAAAAAAAGTTACTTGAAATAAAATAAAAAATTATAATATAATAATTAACAATAATAAAATATGGCACTTATTTAAGGTTGTTGCCAATGCAGCATTACTCATTTTTATTTAGTTTAACTTTAAATAGAAACAGTATGAATAAAAACAATATAGACTTACTTAAAAAATAAATTTGAAAAAGTTAAAAATAAAAGATAAAATGAGAACACTAAAACTTTACTAAAACTTTAAAATTAGAATGAAACCGGAAAATATAATAAAAACTAATTCAAAATATTAATCAGAAAACTATAATAGTATGTAATATGTCCTATGTAATATTGATAATATAATTGAACTAAAACTGAAATAAAAAAAAACATAAAATAAAAAAGACATGAAGATATTTTAAACAAAACTTATAAAATGACAAGAAAATAAAATGAAATATATAAAAACACTTAAAATTATTTCAGTTCAGTTATTTGCCAAATGTTGTTTAACTTGAAGTACGAAAACTAAAAATGAAATAGAAATTAATAAAAACTATATAGACATTTTAAAAAAATATATACAAGAACACAACAACTTTAACTAAAATGAAAATGAAAAATAAAAAAATAAAAACTAATTCAAATTATTATATAATATGTGCTAAATAGTAATATGAACTAAAATAACTGAAGTATAAATTAATAAAAAATATATAGACATTAAAAAACATCACAAGAACATGCAATAAAATTACTAATATTTTAACTTGCATTAAAATGAAAACAAAATCTAAAATCTAATTCAAAAGAATAATAAAATAGTAATAATAAATTAGTTACAATTAATAAAAAGTGTCTCAATAATACTAAAATAACACTGTTATAGATTATTGTTATTATTCTGTTTTATGGACTTTTACTTTGTATCACATTGTTTTCATGTGTTCTGTTCCTGTTTGTTCCCCATTTTCCCACTCATTATTTGTTACCATAGTTACTGATTATGGTCACCTGTTTCTAGTTGAGTTGCTCATTATGTTGTGTATTTAAGCCCTGAGTTTAATTCAGTCCTTTGTTCGGATTTGTCTGTGGTGTTGCATTAGTTGGCTCCTGTGATTTATCCTATGTTCCTGGTTTCGGATAGTCCTTGTTTTGTTTAATAAACTATGTTTCGCCTGCAAATTGGATCCACCTCTCCTTCTCTTCCTTGCTTGCTCTGTACATAACAAGAACAAGGGGTCAAAGTTTGTCTGGATAGCATGGTTCAGTTAGCCACAGCTGGTAGTTGCTCTGCACCGTCTGTTGCTAAAAAGCATATTTCTCTATTGACAAAATTATCATCTAGCTTTCCCCAGGTATTCCTCAAGACTGCTCAAACTGAACCAGGGTGTTTTGGTGTCAAGGAGTGAGTCAACAGGGGAGACAAGGTAACTGAAGTTCTTTCAGCAGCTGCTATGACAGTTAATGAGACCGCAAAGAGTAAATACATCCTGCTGTGATGCTGATTCCCAGCATGCCGAGGCAGCAGCTGCACTTTGATGCCAGATTGTACGGTCTGAAGGTGACAGGAGAGACCGTATCTGCTGCGACCGTCCACGCTGTTCTGACCTACTGGCTCGAAGTATGTTCTCATAAAGCCATTAATAGAATATGAAAAACTCAAAGTGGCAGTGTTGTTTCTCATTCTGACGTAGGCTCTTCTCTCTTGTCCCTGCGGTGTCTGTCGGAGCTCTAGCAAAGCCAGTGTTCTGCAGCGGAGAACGAGATGTTATCTGTCACTTAGTGGATGATTTTTAACCCACAATGACAGTCTCCCTTGAATGACCTGTGATTGAGTGTCTTGCTCAAGGGCACCATGATTATAAGGAGAGCCGCACTTCCTGATTCAGTCTAAACCGGGTTCAAAGCCGGGAAGGTTAGGACTGGCCGATATATTTTGAGCATTAATTTGATATTTAGTAATATTCAACCTAGGTTCATTGTAAATATATGCCTCTATGTTAGTGTAAGCTTGTTTCCGCCATGAAATAATGTCAGAATTGTGAGATATAAACTCGCAATTCTGAGTTTATAAGACACAATTGCGAGTTTATATCATGCAATTTTGACTTTATATCTCACAATTGTTTATATCTCGCAATTCTGAGAAAAAAGTCACAATTGTGAGATGATAGGTCATACACTTGGTGCAATGTGGCGCCAGGTGCGACGCAAGTGTTTTTTGCTAGTTTCAGCATGACGCAGTTTTCATTTTCACGTCCTGCGCCACGTTGTTTAAATAGCAAATGCATTTGCGCCCATGTGCGGGTGCACAACGCACGTACACTCTGCTTATTACACACACAGGGACGCACAGCAGCACACAAACATGCCAAATATTTTTTTTTAAAAAAAGGATTACAGTGTAAAAGATTATTATTGTGTGCATAATGTAAAATGCTTTGGTGGAATCTGGCTTGTCCCATAGATGGTCTGCTCTTGTGCGAGGTTAAAGCGCGCGATCAGACCATCTATGGGACAAGCCAGATTCCACCAAAGCATTTTATCTTTACGTTTCCTCGGTTGAGAAGCGTTCGGTTTTTCCGCTTGCAAATTCCACCATGTAAATACCATTTTTCCCGTCCTTAGCGAAAGCAGATTCGGAAACGCCCTAAGTGCACTTGCGCCGTGTGCTTTAGACCATGCGCTTAGATTGCTAAAATAGGGCCCATGAAGTCAGAATTGCATGATAAAAACAATTGTGAGATATAAAGTCAGAATTGCAGAATAAAAACACAATTGCGAGAAAAAAAGACTTTATATCTTGCAATTCTGACTTTATATCTTGCAATTGCGAGTTTGAATCTCGCAATTCTGAGAAATGAAGTCAGAATAGTGAGATATAAACTCGCAATTGCAAGAAAAAAAGTCGCAATTACCTTTTATATATATTTTTTTTTATTTGGTGGTGGAAACAAGCTTCCATATTCAAGCAAATGATGATTACAAGGTAGATTATCAATTAATAAAAATGCTGTTCCTTGCACAATACTATGTTATGATTTAAAAACACTTTTACCATAGTGCATGATTTGTAACCAGTTCCATATATATATATATATATATATATATATATATATATAATATTATTTAGCAGATATGTCGCCACAGGCATGTATTTTCAATGAACCTGGCTTGTTTCTATTTGCTAGTTTCCTAAACACTATGCCTGTAGACCTAGTTTTGCCTCTGCTTCATGTGTCGTGAGTGTTAAGATGTTTAAATTGTGTTTAATTTAAAAATTCCTGTAGAGTTAAGAAGTTTATTTCTGCAAATCAGGGGCCGTATTCACAAAATACCTTAAGGCTAAAAGCAGCTCCTAACTTGCCGATTTAGGAGAAACTCTTAAAAATAATGGGCGTGTCAGTCCTAATTTTAGGACTGAATTTTTGCTCTAAGAGTATTTCACAAAGCATTTTAGCTCTAAAACTAGCTCCTAAATCTGTGAAATTCTAGTAGTCAAGAGGACCCCTAAGTCACTAAGACAAAATCAAAAACAGTCCTAAAATGATTGTTGGTGCCAATCCGCCTTAGCAATCTGCCCAGAGACACTGTACACCATTGAGGCAATAGCGATAGAGCCTTGCCTTTTCTTCATAAATGCAATACATATTTTGATTTATAGATTTGAATCTATGATAAAACGCCAAAAATAAATCTTTAAATAAATAAATAAATAAATAAATAATAATGCCTGATTACCTGTGGCAGTTGTTTTCACTAGTTCACACTTACAAATGATCAAATAGAGTAAAAATATATATATATAATAAGTGTATTTGGCGTGCTGTCCAAGGGGATCAAGGGCTCCGAGCTTGGAATTTTGCCCAAATCCAGAGTTCTCCTTATATCCCCAGCCAGCCAAGAGTGAGGAATGAGTTGGCGGAGGGATGCAGAAAACTGTCGAGGTAACTATGGGAGTCGGTTCTCGTCTGTGTATACATACCTCCTCTCAAGCTGATTAGATAGACCAATTGAATGTGCTCCTCCAAAACTTTGTTTATAAAACATAATTTGTCACTTGAATTCTGCAATCTCTCGAGATGCAAACATGTAAGGGGCTGACAATTAACTGAACATACACAGTGCACAGCATAAATGAGTACACCCCCTCTGAACAAATACAAAAGATTAATTTTCTTTATGATCACTAATAAAATTCATGGAAAGATGGCAAAACTAAAATGTATTAAACATATACATAATAAAAACTGAGAAATATATGTCATTAATAGGCATAAAATAAGTAAATTAGCCAATTTTGTTGAAATTAAGGATTGCAGAAATGAGTACACCCTAGAATTCAACAAATGTATAATATTCTAGTACTTAGTATGTCCTCCATAATTTTGAATATACTGCTCTGACCCTTCTTGTGTACAAGTTCATGACAAATTGTCACATCTGTCCTGTTTAACTCCTGGATGATGAGCTCCTTAAATGCCCTGATCTTTAATGGGAAGTGTCGCTCAACTCATCTCTACAGAATCCCCCACAGGTGCTCAAGAGTGTTAAGATTGAGTGCAATACATGTCCACAGAAGGCTTTTCACCTTGGGAGAATGCATATCCTCATTGTCATGTTGAAAAAATGCCCAACAATGCAGGGAATGAGGAAAGGGTAACATCTTCTGTTTCAAGTTTGTGTATTAAATTACACAGTGGTGTGGGAATTCATGACAGCACTGGTAAAGCACAACTCCCTCACACCTTCAGCACTCATACATTCCTATATAAGAGCTTTACTACCACTGAACTTTACTGTGGGAACCAGGCACTTCTCACTGTACTCCTCCTGTAGCAACACCATAACATTTTGGATGCTGTTAGATCCAAAATGATTGATTTGGTCTCATGAGACCAGAGTATTGATTCCCAGAATCTATATTTTGTAAATATGGGCTCTGGAAATGGCTAACTGACTTTATTGTGCTTTGGCTACAGTAGGTAGTTCCAGTGAGAACAACAACCATGCATGTCATTTCTGCAGGCTGCATCTTACTCTGTGAGATAAACAGTCACTCTTTTAATAGCTTTTGCTGGCTCTGAGACACTCGCTTGGTATTTCTCCTGCTCTTTGTCTAGCAAAAAAATCCCTCATCACTAAATGAAAGCTTAAAATGAAGGCCTGATTATTTCAGGGGCCTTGTCACAAGTCCATTGTTACTTTTGCTGTATTTTCACACTTAAAACAATGATTTGGTAATCCTCTTGTACCACTGTCCTCTCTTGTGCTAAGAAATAAGTCTTCTGACAGTTCTCTCCCAAGTGCTTCCATTGTTGTCAGCATTAAGTCTGAGAATGATTCAGTGGGCTATATAACACTTTTAATTGTCAAGAAATTACTTCTCTTTAAATGTTTTGGTTCAACATACATACCTGTTGATCAAACATTACCTTAAACTTACACCAGAAAATTTTTGCTACACAACATTTCTTCACCTTGATAAGAAAATCTTATTTTCCTGAATAATTTTGACATGCTTCTTTGGTAATTGATTAAGCAGACTTGCTGGAACATTATATCTCTAAAGAACACTAACACAGTGGTCTCAAACTCAATTCCTGGAGGGCCACAGCTCTGCACAGTTTAGCTCCTACCAGCTCTAACTCACACCTGCTTGGAAGTTTCTAGTAATCCTGAAGACCTTGATTAGCTGGATCAGGTGTGTTTGATTAGGGTTGGAGCAAAACTCTGCAGAGCTGTGGCCCTCCAGGAATTGAGTTTGAGAACACTGCCCTAACATGTCTTCTAAGTAATGCTGACTTTCAGAAGTTTCAGAGGTGGTGTACTCATTTATGCTGTGCACTGTACTAGTTTAATTAGTGCCTACATTTTAAAACATTTAATTGAATATGGCAACATTTTTATTTTAAAACCTTTATTTGTATATGGCAACATGATACCTCATTCTACAATATTTCTATGATTAAATCGCTGACAGAGACTCCTCCCCATCAGCCAATCACTGTGGGCATAGTTCATAGCAACAAGGCCAACCCCGCCCTTTCTCTTAGCTTAAGACTTCTCTCTATTCCTTAGTAAAAGTTGGTCTCAGCAGCTTTGTGAATAGGTTTTAAGAGAAAACTCTTAGCTAAGAACTTTTACTGCCATTTAGGAGAGCTCTTAGTAGTAAGATAAAATGTTTTGTGAATACGGCCCCTGTTCTTTTGATTTGTCTATTTTAATGAATCATTTCCAAAACTGGTTCAATTATTTGTTCACATTATCACTATGTGCACAAAAGTCCCCATTTTGGCATTTTGCAGTGTTTTTGCAAAGTATAAATATTGCTGTATATCATTTTGGATATTTATATTGGTGTATGTATTGATTAAATATGTTTCTTCCTTGTACATTCAGTGAAAAACAGTTTGGAAAACACACTTCATCACTGTTTTATTTATATACTATTATAGTATTTGTTAGCTTTGTTCAGTTTTCAGTTTAATTGTAGTTGTTTCAGTAATTTTGTTATGTGCTTTATATTTAACTTTTCTTACTTTTAGATTTAGTAATTTTAGTACTTAAATATATTACTTACTTGCATACTTAGTTATTTGCCAAGGCAACATTTCTCATTTTTGTTTAAGTTTGTCTAATATATTTCAGCTTTATTTCAGTTACTGAAAATGATTTTTAATAGTTTTAAATAACAATAACAACACTGCTTACATATTGAATCTGTTCACCAGTCTTCCAAGTCTTTTCAAAGCAATTTATATATTTTAAGATTGAAAATCATCAAAAGGATGAAACATATTGACATATTTTTTGCTACATCACCCATTTTAAATTCTTAACCAAAAGCATCTGCTAAATGTCAAATAATTCATAAACTGAACAGTTTGAATTTATAGCTAGTCTCTGGTGGTGTCTGCGCTTGTGGTGAAATTTTACTTTCTGTGTAAATCATTCATAAAAATACAACCTTTTAAGGAAACTCTCATGTTTTACAGATTATTTAGACATAAATTTGCTGTACTCGTGTTCCATGAATTAGCTTCATTGAGCTGTTGCTCATGAATGAGATATTTGTCTTGATTCTGCATCATTTATCTTTCATCAGTATAGCTGCTATAACAAGTGAGCAAGAATCCAAAAACTAATTATGTACTGTAGCATACAGTGTAGCTTTGTTCATAATTAGCTGTCATTGTGTGTTTAATGACCGTGGAGAGTTTCTCCGTTACATGAGATTTCCTGTGTGGAATGAGCCGTGAGCGTGTAGCTTCCACAACTCAGCATAAAAGTCCACCAAAAATTGTACAAAGTCTTGAGTCAGCACAACGCTTTCTTTATCGCTTATGACAGGCATGTACCCCATATTTACGGTCCAGAGAGATGCAATATTAGCCGGCCAATCTGTTCTCCAATTTCGCACCCTAATCTGACAGTCTACAGGGCCTGTGAACTTTAAAGAGGACCTATTATGCCCTTTTACACAGTCTTGATTTTGTACTAGAATAGGTTTTCATGCTTGAATGTTCAAAAAACACATTATTTTTTTTTCACATATCCCCCATTGTTGCAGCTCCTCTCTTCCCAGTCTGTCAGTAACGCTCTGTTTAGTTTCTGTCTCTATGAAGCCCCTCCTTCAGAAAAGCGTGATGTGCTCTGACTGGTCGGCTGGACCAGTGTGCTGTGATTGGTTAACCGCTTTGAGCGTGTTTGGGAAATTTCACGCCCCTTTACCATAACCATGAGTTTCAACACACTACTAACTCATCCCTTTGTTTTGTGTACGCCTTGTGCGGGAATTATTTAAATGAGGAATATTGTGACGTGTTAGTTCCCAGAAGAAAAAGACTGCAATAGAGGCTTTTCAGGGAGTTACTGATATAACTCCCTCTGGAGACATTTTTCATGTTCAAACAACAACATTACACACTAAAGAAAGCTGAGAGTGTAACAAAGCATAATAGTCTTAGGATAGATTGTGAGCAGGTGTGTCTGATGTCTCAAGTGCAGTGTTTTGAAAGGCATTTGTGTTAGACGACCATAAGTACTCTCATTGGAAACCTGAGTCACCTAAAGGCGATCGGATCCGGTCAGAGCCACCTGGAGCCTGAGATACGAGCTCCCGCTTCGATATAAACAACTTGGATTGTCTATCACCGCAGATCAAAGGTCAGGCGCTCTGATTTTGATGGCGATGTGGCTGGTGGTTCACTGTCGGCTGGGCTCAGGTGTGTATGGCAGCTGTCATATACCCCTGGGTCAGATTGTCTGCCTGGTAATACAATTTTAATGGGAGTTATTCATTGTGCTGTGCTTGTCCTCTCAAAAACACTGTTATTTTACTTTCCTTATGACGTCTCGTTGAAAATAATGAGAATCGTAGAAGATTTTATGAGTTCTGCTTGCCTAGCTGGGGAAGTATTACACTTACAGTGCGTAATTTGTCCTGCACCGTTTGTGCTTCAGACAAGAAGAGAAATAAAGCGTGATGGATTGTAAGGCGATAGAAGATCGGTTAAATACACAGGAGCTAAACCATTTAGGGCCTTATAGGTCAGTAGCAAAACTTTATAATTGATACAGAACTTAACATGTAACCAGTGCAGAGATGATAAAATTGGTGTTATATGATCATATTTTCTTGACCTAGTAAGAACTGCATTATGGACTAATTGTAGCTTGTTTATTGAGGATGCAGGACAACCGGACAGCTAGTAATGCATTACAGTAATCTAGTCTAGACGTCATACATGCATGAACTAACTTTTCCTCATCAGAAACAAATAACATGTTCCGTAGCTTAACAATGTTTCTGAGGTGGAAGAAGGCTGTTTTTGTAACATATGAAATATGATTTTCGAAGGACAATTTGCTGTCTTATATAACACCCAGGTCTTTAACTGTAGAGGATGGAGTAACAGTACATCCTTCTAAATGCAGGTTGTAGTCTAAGAGATTCTGTGTAGAGGCTTTTGGTCCAATAAGTAATTCCTCAGTCTTATCTGAATTTAATAGAAGAAAATTACTGGTCATCCAATGATTTACATCTTTAACACACTCTGTCAACTTGGATAATTTAGAGATTTCATCAGGCCGTGATGAAATATATAACTATTATTGGCATAGCAGTGGAAAATAATTCCATGTTTTCTTATAATATTACCAAGTGGCAGCATATATATTGAAAACAGCAGAGGGCCTAACACAGATCCTTGCGGCACTCCATAATTTACTGAATCAGTGCGCAATTTGTCCTGTACTGTTTGCGCTTCAGACATGAAGAGAAATAAAGCAGAAAAATACTTTCTAAGCAATCAGACCAGATTATTTGCTTGTCAGGTATATATACATTTTTATATAACCAAAATTGTATACTTTTCAGATTTCAGATTTTTTAAATGTTTTTAAAAGAACAAGTCTGTTTTTATTTGATCAAAAATACAATAAAAACAGTAAAATTGTGAAATATTATTACAATTTTAAATATCTGTTCTCTATGTGAATATATTTTATAAAGTAATTTATTCCTGTGATCAAAGCTGAATTTTCAGCATCATCACTCCAGTCTTCAGTGTCACATGATCCTTCAGAAATCACTCGAATATCTAATATTTGATGCTCAAGAAACATTTATTATTATTATCAGTGCTGATAACAGTTGTGCTGCTTCATATTTTTGTTTCTCTCATAAGAACAGTTTAGCATAGAATTTGGCTTGTGAAAAAAATAGGCATCAGAGTAGGTAGAACTATATGGATTTGATTTGAGTTTGAAGTGGAAAAAAATCTGTCTTAACAAGGCCTTAGAGAGTTGTAGTAAGCAAACACTCTTGCAAACACAGCAACAGCTTGGCAGGCACTCATATAAACTCTAGCATCATGGTGGCAACTTTTTCACAGGTAAACACTATTTGCATTTTCTTTAGAAAGTTCTTCATAGATTCTCATAGAGAGAAATTCTGTACATGTCTGTTCAAGTCTCTGTAAAAGTCACACATGGAGTCTAGAGCGTAACAGGCTTCATTCTGCTTAAGTAGGTCCAGTTGATTCATCAGCCCGCAGTCCTGATGGTGACTGATGCGGCTCGACTGCACGTCGGTTTGTGGTGCTTTGAGAGAAGGTGACAGCATCTCACTGTAATGAATGGAGTAAATCACTGCAAAGCCATTACAGCAGCACATCGACTCTGGCCTCTGGGAAGCCCACGCGTTTGACCCTTCTCACCATCATTTATTTCCACTGTCCTTCGGCTCAGGGCTCTCTGAAGACACTGATATCTAGCCCTCCATCTCTTTAGAAGGAATTGAGGTGGGTGTTGTTGCTCGGATCTGAGCGGATGATGGATTTGCTTTGAAACTCGTTGGACTGTAGGTTATGTTAAGGTTATGTTGTTTGTGGGCTGTGCGCATTCTGGATACGAGTGTGTGGACCTAATTGTGCACTGAAAAACCTTGCACAATGCTGTTTGCTTTTATAGTTAAAGAGATTGTTTCATTTTATTCTGCAAGGATGCATTAAATTGATCAAAAGCGACAGCAAAGACATTTACAATGTTACAGAAGGTTTCTATTTCAAATAAATGCTGTCTCTATTCATCAAAGAAAAAGTTTTCAATTCACATTTCAATTATCAAAAGCACTTTTCACAATACATATTTCAAAGCAGCTTTACAGAAAAATGCATGTGACTACATTACAATTTAGAGTAATCTGTTATCAGAGTTAACTGAGTCTATGTTATGTATTAAGAATTGTACATATACAAATCATGCAGTTAGCTAACAATGTATTAGTTTAAACAATGTTTTAAACTAAATCAGAAACAGTGAGCTCAGTGAAGTAAAGAATACATGTTGTTCACAAACGATTAGAGTATATAGAAAAATTTAGCATGTTGATCCAGAGTTTGTGTTGGGGGGGTTGGGGTCATCTCTTTACAAGTGTTTGAAATCTTCATAATGGATCCAAACTGGAGCTGATGTACTCTCTAGTTACCTCGGGATGGGCAAATGGAGAATAATTAGCGTAGCTGCTGTTCATAACATTAACCAAAGAGAGTCATGTGCATTTGATCTGATATAACTGGAGTACAAGGATATGAGATGCATTAGATTTAATCTAGATTTAAACTGAGTGAGTTTTGTGATCTTAAAGAGTGTGAAGGATTGTAGGGCAATAGAAGATCAGTTAGAGGAGCTAAACTGTTTAGGGCCTTATAGGTCAGTAGCAATACTTTATAATCGATACAGAACTTAACAGGTAGAGATGATAAAATTGGTGTTTTATGATCATATTTTCTTGATCTGGTAAGAACTCTAGCAGCTGCATTTTGGACTAATTGTAGCTTGTTTATTGAGGATGCAGGACAACCAGCTAGTAATGCATTACAGTAATCTAGCCTACAGGTCATGAATGCAGGAACTAACTTTTCCTCATCAGAAACAAATAACATGTTCCGTAGCTTAACAATGTTTCTGAGGTGGAAGAAGGCTGTTTTTGTAACATATGAAATATGATTTTCAAAGGACAAGTTGCTGTCTGATATAACACCCAGGTCTTTAACTGTAGAGGATGGAGTAACAGTACATCCTTCTAAATGGAAACTGTATTCTAAGAGATTCTGTGTAGAGGCTTTTGGTCCAACAAGTAATACCTCAGTCTTATCTGAATTTAACAGAAGAAAATTACAGGTCATCCAATATTTTATATCTTTAACACACTCTGTCAACTTGGATTATTTAGAGATTTTATCTGGTTGTGATGAAATATATAACTGAGTATCATCTGCATAGCAATGGAAACTAATTCCATGTTTTCTTATAATATTACCAAGTGGCAGCATATATATTGAAAACAGCAGAGGGCCTAACACAGATCCTTGCAGCACTCCATAATTTACTGATGTTATCTTAGATTTTTCCTCATTTAAATAAACAAAATTGTGATGGTCTGATCTAAACCACCTTAATGCCTGTCCCTGAATACCAGTGTAATTTTGTAGTTGATCTAAGAGTATTTTATGATCTATAGTGTCGAACGCAGCACTAAGATTAAGTAAAACTAGTATTGAGATACAGCTTTGGTCAGAAGCTATAAATGCAAGTCATTTGTAATTTTAACTTTATTGTAATGTAATACTTTTTATGTAATTTTAATCAAGAGATCCTATAGATTGTGTATTATATATATATATATATTTTTATGATTGCTGATTCTTTTCTAAGCTATCGAACGTACAGATTTTGGCTTCCTGCAGGAACTCAATGTTCTCGTTTTTTTCCCCTCAAGCCTTTTGAGCTGTCAGAGCTGTCCGGGAGTCCGAATACTAATGGCAACTGTACACACGGCTGGTTTTCTCCACATCGCTCCTGTGTGGGATCCACAAAGCATCCATGCATTCTTCCCTCGGGGAACATGTCTGCCGTGGCTGTGGACTGGTTGGTTTCATCTGAAGTGTCTGAGTGAACGTGGGTGTGTTAAATACAGTCAGCTCTCTGTTAAGAGTTACTTAGCACTTCTCATCAACAGTCTTATCCCATGTTGATCCTTCCCAGATTCCGCATGCGTGCGCACACGCTTTTCAGTAGCTCCGCACTGCTGCTAATACCTCGTTAGTACGCTCTGCGGGGCTGTTGTGTGATAGATGGCGGTGTGAATAAAAAATGAGATGCTATGAAGGGAAAGCGGTCCACAAGAGGCACTTCTGAAATAAGCATGAAACCGCACAGATGTGTGGAAATATCTGGAAAAATATGCACATGGAAAAGACGTGTAATGAAAATCACATCTCTAGTAGTGACTAGACTTTTCCCCCTTGACTGTCCACTTTTTAGCATTTTTGCATTTCAATAAATATTCATTGTGAATTGGACATGTCAGAAAGAGACAGTTCAATGAGTCAGCGAGTATTTGACTTTATAACTAACAAATTGGACAAGCTGCTGTCTAATATAACACCTTTAACTGTAGAGGATGAAGTAACAGTACATCCTTCTAGATGTAAATTGTAGTCTAAGAGATTCTGTGTACAGGTTAAGTAATACCTCAGTCTTATCTGAACTTAATAGAAGAAAATTACTGGCCATTCAATATTTTATATCTTCAACACACTCTGTCAGCCTGGATAATTTAAAGATTTCATCTGGTTGTGATGAAATATATGGCAGCATATATATTGAAAACAGCAGAGGACCTAACACAGATCCTTGTGGCACTCCATAATTTACTGATGTGAGTATTTGACTTGAGAACTAACAAATTGTGAACAAATTGTTCAGTGTAATTCATAAATTAATCATTTTGTGAACGAGTTGTTCAATCAATTAGTTGAAAAGGTCTGATTCATTAACAAATTATTCAGTTTAGTTTCTGAATTAATCATTTTGTGAATGAGTTAAACCATTTAATTGAAAAAGTTTAATTTATAAAAAAAACTTAACTTAAAATGTCAAATTGTTCATTAAATCTTTCTAAAAACAAACAAACAAACAAACAAAGATTAGTTTAAGAATCAGGCATTGTTTAAACTTTAAATCACTCATACAGTCTGATTTGTGAACAAACTGTTCAGTCTAATTCATGAATGAATCATTTTGTGAACTGGTTCAACCGATTGATTGAAAAGGCATGATTCATAAACAAATTTGTAAACAAATTGTTTAGTATAATTTGTGAATTAATCATTTTGGAAACCAGTTCAACCAGTTAACTGAAAAGGTCTGATTCATTAACAAATCATTCAGTCTAATTTGTGAATGAATCAGTATATTTTGTGAATGAGTTCAGCCAATTAATTGAAAAAGTCTGATTCAGAAACAAATTATTAAATTGTTCATAACTTCTAATTGTTCGTTGAAAAGATCTGGGTCACAAGAATGATTCTTTCATGAATCAGACATCGCTCAAACATTAATTTTACTACTGCTCATACTAAACTCAGAACGATTTAGCCAAATCCATGAACAAATTGTTCAGTCTAATTAATAACCGAATCATTTGGTGGACCATTTCAACCAATTCATTGAAAGGTCCAGTTGTAAATTGTTCGGTCTAAATTATGATTGAATCATTTTGAGAAACAGTTTACTCAATGAATTGAAAAGGTCTGATTCGTAAACAAATTGTTCATTGAAAAGATCCGGCTTCTTCATGAATCAGGCATGGCTCTGACTTTGGCATGACTTTGCACTCTGCAGCATGTAACTCATTTGTGCAATGGACATGAATGACATGTTTTTTTCTTGGTTATGCGAACGTTAAGGGAACGTTCCATTTTATCATTTTGCAAACATAATGTGAACGTTACTTTTAAAAGTTCTCTGAAACAAGAAGTAACAATTAAAAAATGTAAGATGAACATCCAACTAAACGTTTCAGGTAAAAACGTTCCATGAACCATGTATAAATGATGTTTTTCATTGTTGTTTGGTGCCAATATTGATGCAGAAACAAAAAAAATTCATGAATTCTATGCAGTCTTGCAGTTGAAGAGATAGAAACGAGCAAAGCTTGAAGGATGATGTTATGGGCTGTGGCCTCCTCTGTCTCATGGAGGTTAAACCTCTCTGGCTCTTCTCCAGGACATTCACACATTCAGAGGAATTTCTCAAGGATTTCCCACAGACTGCAGCGCCGAGCACTTCTCTCTGTTATAAACGCAGGCGTTCTTGCCCGAGCATGGCACACATTGTCAAGCTGTCTTCACTCTTGGTGCTGTATTTAGTTCGAGGTCTCATTTGCTTTGACATGCTGTATAATTTACACATGCTGCTTGTGCATTCCTGCCCATTGTTTTCTTCTCTCTCATTCTCTCCTCTTTCTAACAAATGCCAGTTATTTGCCTGCCATATGTCCTGTGCATTGTTTACCCCTGTCTAAATGGAATTGTACTACAGCTTTGTCAATTCTTCATTCTGATTGGTTGATGGACATTCTGAGGTGATGATTAATTACCGTTCAAGGCTGTACTAGATTGATAGATAATTCACACAGATCCCTTGACGTACATTATACAAATCCAGGCTTTGTTTTGTTGATCGTTCCAGCCGGTATCCATAGTGCTCATTTTAATGCAAATGCAGAGAATACTAATAGGGAATGTACAGTGATCTGTCATCCGATACAGTTCTATTGTGTGAACGAGGCTTTAGATCTGTTTTGGGTTTTTCTTCACATTTTCACTTAAAGGGGTTGATTATGATTTTACGTTTTTAGCTTTAGTTAGTGTGTAATGTTGCTGTTTGAGCATAAACAACATCTGCAAAGATACGACGCTCAAAGTTCACAGAAATCACTTTTAAAGGACTACAACAAATGGCTGGTAGGGATTACAACAAGCTTCTTAAATTTACATAAACCCTGCCCCCGAGAACACACAACAAAGGGGGTGAGTCTCTCCATCAGTGTCCGACTCCAGTTTGAACAATGTAAGGCTGAACACCGTTACTGACAATCCTCATTTTGGCTGCGTGAGATTCTCCAGCTTTGTTGTTGTTGAGCAACCGAAGCGTGAGCTGTTAAAGCTCCACCCTCTTCTGGAAAGGGGGCTGGGAGCAGTAGCTCATTTGCATTTAAAGGGACAGACAAAAACGGCGTGTTTTTGCTCACACCCAAATAGGGGCAAATTTGACAAGCTATAATAAATGATCTGTGGGTATTTTGAGCTGAAACTTCACAGACACATTCTGGGGACACCAGAGACTTATATTACATCTTGTGAAAGGGGCATAATATGTCCCCTTTAAAGAAATGTAAGATTAAAGTTTGAAAATCTCCCATTCTCTTTATGTTCAACATTATGTTCAGCTTTGCGAAATGTAACCAACAGTGTGTCAGCGCTGTGTAGTCTTACTACAATCCAAGACGCGATGCAGGATGAAAGGTACTAGGAGACTTTATGAATACGGAGTATATACAGGAGAAAACTTTACACATTTAATATAGACAACACCGAACAAGGAACAGAAAAAAATGAGTGTTTAAGTGTACACAGGGATAGTTTACAGAACAAGAAACAGGTGCGTAACTTAATTAGAAACCATGGCAACAAATTAAAAACAAGAACTCAGGCAACAGGAACTGGGAACTTAGGAAAACCATGAAAACAAAACTTAAACAGAACATAACCCTTGACAAAGAGGCTGCATCCAAAATCGCATACTTCTCTACTATGTAGCAGACGAAAAACTGTATAGTATGTCTGAATTCACAGTGCTCATGAAACCGTAGGCGAAAAATACCCGGATGACCTACTCCTTTTCTCTTCAGATTCTGAAGTGTGCATTCAATGGACAATTTACTATCCCATTAGGCCACGGGAGAGATTTGTGAATGGCAGTGAAGCGACGCAACTAATGCTTGTCACATGATAAAGACAACATGGCGAATGAAGTATGTTCGGATTACATTAATACTACACACACATTTGTACTTTTTAGCGCTTGCAAAGAAATGACTTATTCAAAAAATAAGTACCTACTCTAGAGTATGTGATTTTGGACGCAGCCAGTGATGATGTTGGTGTAATATTTGCATACTGAATTGTGATTGGTGTTGTCTTCCTTGCATATATTTAGCCATGTATAGTCACGCTGCAACTTAAGTTTACAAATACTGTCTGGGTCCACTGTGTAAAATCTTCATTTCTTGAGCAGATTGTGGGTTGATTGTGGTTTCTATATCTGTCAGACAGCTCTAAAGAATACTTCTGGTCTTGGATTCATGTTAGGATTGGATTGCATACTCGGATCACGTTTGAAAAGTGAAACTGTTTCATTTATTAAACCGCATCCTCTATTGTTACCTGAGCCTGTAGTGCAGACCGAACAATTTTCACAATGCTCACAACGACCTGTAAAAAGAGCTTGCATCACTTATCCACCCACTGTTGCACTTGTATGTAGTTTTTTCACCTTCCTTATCTCCCAAGAGGCCTTGCTGCTTAACAGCCATGGCCGTGCAGGAGAGATAGTAAGAGCGGTGCATTCAAGGACAGAGAATTCATGCTGTGTGTGTGTGTGTTTGCTGTGATGACTGTGTTTATGAGCTGAGCATCAGCATTACTACAGGACTCCTGAATGTAATCACCTTATACTCTTTGGATTCTCAGAAGCTGCAACCAGATCCCTGATGGAGATATATAACCATATACAGAGCGATAGAAAGGCTTGAGCACTCTAGAGAACTAGCAGAGCTGTTCCTTATCTGATATTAGATGGAGAAAGAGGCCTCGTGGTTAAAATAAAGTGGCCAATATTAGCATTTATTATATAGGTTAGCACTGGTCTGATTTCGCTTGTACTGGAAGTAGGGCTGCTATACAGTATATAATGCTACAAATGAATGCTTTCTGTTCAATGAATCCAGAACAAATGCATCATGGTTTCCAACAAAATATGAAGCAGCACTACTGTTTTCAACATTGATAATAATAAGAAATGTTTCTTGAGCATTAAATCAGCAAATTATAATGATTTCTGAAGGATCATGTGACAGTAAACACTGGAATAATGATGCTGAAAATTCAGCTTTAATCACAAGAATAAATTACATTTTAAAATTGAAATAGAAAACAGTTATTATAAATTGTAATAATATTTCACAATATTACTGTTTTTACTGTATTTTTGATCAAATAAATGCAGCCTTGATGAGCAGAAGAGACCCAAAACTTACTGACCCCAAACTTCTAAATGGTAGTGTATTCTTTATATTTACTATTGATTTGTATAAATGACTTTAAATCGAGGATCCATCATTGTGACTAAACGTCCTATTATATTGGTTATCGATCATAATCTAGGGCTCATTCTTAAGGTTAGAGATTGGGACAAACCCCTAACTGGAAGGTGCAGTATGTAATATTGACAGCTAGTGGTTGAAATGAGTACTGCAGTATAAATTCAAAAATATTGGAGAAATATTTCTCCCGCCCCCTCCTCAGACTCGTCAAACATGCAGGTTGCCAAATTGAGGACACAGAACAGGAACAAGTTCAATTGACAATGGAAAGCGACAAGCCTTACACTGTAAGTTGACCAGCTTAAGTATACGTTTGAAATGTTTTTATTGCTGAGGATTTCAGATCGGGTAGAATCTGCGATCTCTGACCCAGTTTGTTTCCTGGCTTCCTTGTCTGAAATACACTGTGTTTTCTCCAACTGGCAACCCAGGGTGTCAAAATACTATTGGGTAAATTGGCAGTGGGTAGTGTTGTCAAAAGCACTGACTTTGGTACCAAGTCGGTGCTGAAATTTTAAAAATGTGATGATACCAGCATTTCCCCTAGCATTTTGAGCACTGTTGAGCAGATTCTTAAACACCTCTGATTGGCCATCATGTTCATGCACTCAACAGATATGTCTCTGATTTAGTCAATCACAGACATATCTGTACATATAATAGTATTTTGACATCCCAGGTTGCTAGTTGGAGGAAATCACAGCGTATTTCAGACAGGGAAGCTAGCAAACAGACTTGGTCAGAGATCACAGATTCTGATCAACGCTTCAAAAACACGTTGAATAGACATCTTTGACGCTCTTCACTGAGCGCTTACATATCCGCTGATAGATGCCTGCTTTCAAACTCTACCATGTGTATCTGTGTAAGCGCTCAATGAAGAACGTTTTTGAAGCATTGATCATTGTAGCCAATCATAGACATATCTGTTGAGTGCATGAACACAATGGCCAATCAGAGGTGTTTAAGAATCCGCTCAACACCGCTCAAGATGCTAGGAGGAAATGCTGGTATCGTCACAATTTTAAAATGTAAGTATTGACTTGGTAGCGAAGTTGGAGATTTTGACAACCCTAGCAGTGGGCGAAATCACACAGAGTAAAACAAAAATAGACACGGAATTCCGACATGGAACACTCATTTCAAAATAGAATATCTGGCTGTAGCATTGTTTTTCTGAGAAGTATGTGAACTTAGCATTTTTCTTAAATCTTGGCAAACATTATGGTATTTTAAGCTTTAGTACAGTCAAAAAAATGTACATGTACATCACTTTAATCCTGCACCATTTTTTTGCAACAGACCTGAATGATGCACAGAATAATGCAGCTTGTGCAGTTGTTTTTCATCATTATATTCAATGTTGAGACCACCTGGAGAAAATAAAAGACGGAAATATGACATCTAAACAGTTTGTGCGCAGTGGACAACAAAGCAGATTTATAATGACAGAAGTGCCGCATTTATTATTTCAATGGCGAGTAGTTTGTTTAGCCCTCAACATCTGCCTACACTCTCAAACACCATGAGCGCAAGTCCAAATAAGGACGTGTTTTCCACAATGCATGCCATGTTTACCGGGAAATGGTGGGAGGGCTGAACACAAACAGCACTTGACTTGACTGTTTGAAGAGGAGAGGATTTATTGACACTGCGAAGTAAATGAAGGTTCTGCTTCTCCTCATAGTCAATTTAAGGACTTTTAATTGGGGGTTTCTCTATTATAGTTATGTTGTTTAGAGGTTTCTCAATCACAGCTTGCAGGAAACTTAATTGATTTCTCCGCTGTTTCTCCTAATATTCCTTCCTTGGAAATACAAATAGACTAAAACGAGTCAATGGTTTACTTACAGTAAGAGTATAGAGCTATAAAATGAATCATTTGAGTTCATTTTAAGATCTCTGATTTTGGATGGCAAAATTATTTTATCATCCAGACTGTAAGAAACAAAGATCAATTTGAAATTCATTTTCTCTCATTGCCTGTTGTCTTTATAGGCCTTAAAGGAATAGTTTAGACATATAGATTTTTCTTTCTTTCAAGAAACATGTAAAACTAACTTTATATTTTATTATAGTCAATATTCATTTATTTTAGTCCATTTTACTCTGATAGCCCAACATGGCCTCGCCCCCTTTGTTGTGTGTTCTCGGGGACGGGGTTTATGTAAATTATAGGGTTAGTGATGTCACTAACCCAGGAAGAAGCTCGTTGTAGTCCCTACCAGCTGTTTGTTGTAGTCCTTAAACAGAGAAAATATCTCCCTTTGCATTGAACTTTGAGCGTCGTAACTTTGCAGATGTTGTTTATGCTTAAACAGCAACATTACACACTAACTAAAGCTAAAAAAGTGAAATCATAATAAACCACCCCTTTAAATCAGTGCTAAATTCACAATGCAAGTTACAAATACATGCAGAAAGCAAGAAAGAAAGTCCATACGGGTGAACAAATGATGACAGCATCTTTATTCATGGGTGAACTACTCCTTTAACAATATTCCCAGCCTGCCCTTTATGGACAAAACAGTGCTGGAGAACCTGAGGGAGAGGAGGAGAGAATATGCCGAGAGCCATTATTATTAGTTGCCAATTAAAAGCACACACAGTGTGTGATCCCCAACCGAGCGCAGAGGAGCGCCTCTCTCCCCGCTGCTACAGTGTATCTCTAAATCTCTCTCCGCTCTTATGAGAGAGTGGACTAAACCTGCGCTCAACACTGAATATCTGCAGATGGGATAAAATCCACTTGCCCTCCCCCTGAGAGAGACACAGTTTCTAAATATAAGCGTTTGTTTAAACTGACTCACAAACTTTCTATTTGCCTCAAACAGCATCAGCAACATAATGTGTGGGGCATCTGCTAATATAAATTATTAAAAAACAGACCTTTGTTTGAAAAGGTCATGCTAACCTGCTGGAAAGAACATCTTAGCATGAATTTCCTTGGTGGTTCAGAGTAGTTTATGCTGATTAGTGCTAGTTCAGTGCAGGCCAGGATAGACATAGATGTGCTGTTTGTTTACCACACTCCAAAAAGAAATTCAGGGGACGCATTACCACAGCTTAAATTCGGCATGGAAGTTGAGAGTCTTTTCTTCCCTATTGTGACGTACATTCAAATTAAATGACTTCTTAGGGTTCTTAGACTTCTAAACGAACAAGAAAAAATGTGGGGCGGGACTTGATTTTGTCCATGGGGAATTGATTGGTTGGTTGTGGTTTGCTATTGGTGGATCTCATGTGAGTGACAGGTTGCCCCACCCTCGCGCCAGTAAACATGTCATCAGAGAAGAGAAGAAATGTTCAGACATTCCTCAAATCATGTGTCGGATACAGTAATGTTGTTCATTTGTAAGGTATAATGAAGCAGCCGTGCACACTGGTCACTTTCGCAGCCCCACCCCTGTTGGCGATCCAACTGGAAGTGGTCAGATCCAACTGTTGGCACAGCCATCATGAGCCCACCTGCCAGCCTTGCCCACCTGTTCCAGTGTTCAGCCCAAATCCAAAGGAAAAGAAAGAAGACCAGGGCTATGTGTTATTCCCAACTGAATTGTGAATACCTTCTCAATTTTAATTCCGTTCCTCATTGGAATTGAATTGTGTTAACAAACCATGAGAGAGAGAGAGAGAGAGAGAGAGATTTGGCTACTTTTATTTTATAGAATAATTTTATTTTGATTATCTATCTATCTGTCTATCTGTGTTAACAAACCATGAGAGAGAGAATTGGCTGCTTTTATAGAATAATTTATTTTATATTAATGATTTATTTATATATTATTTTTTATTTTATTTATTTCATTTTATTTTCTTTTAAATAAATTATATTACTATATTATATAAATTATATATTTAAAGGTGACCTATTATTTCCCTTTTCACAAGATGTAATATAAGTCTCTGGTGTCCCAAAAATGTGTCTGAAGTTTCAGCTCAAAATACCCCATGGATCTTTTTATTATACCATGTTTTAACTGCCTGTTTTTGGGTGGGAGAAAAATGTGCTGATTTGGTATGTGTACCTTTAAATGCAAATGAGCTCGTGCTCCCCATCCCAAGCTTGTGATTCCAATACACTGAGGCATAAACAATACAGGAAAAGCTCACACAGCAAATATAACTCTCAAAATGGATCATTACAAACTGTTCGTGATCCAGCAATATCAGATCACATAAGTATGGCATGTATTTTGTGGATGTTTACATTTGATTCTGAATCAATTTAATAGCGTGCTGCATGGCTAACGTGGCTAAAGCCACACACTGTTAGAGAAACTCAATAAGAATGAAGATACGTTTATGTATACATACTGCAAGTGTTTTCGGATTAAAAATGAAAATAATGACATGGCTCTGATCTCCGTAAATACACTAAGAAACAATGATAACTTTAGCCACATTTAACAGTACATTAGCAACTTGCTAAAGAAACGCATTCAGAAAAACAATTTGCAAACATCACAAAATATTTATGAAATTGGATCATGAACAGTTGGTATCGATCCATCTTTGAGAATCACCTTCTGTGCAAATCCTGTGTTTTATCTATCTATCATCTGTCTATCTCTGTCTTCGTATCTATCTCACATCTATCTGTCTGTCTGTCTGTATGTTAGTTTTTGTAATCCAAATTTAATAGGCTATTTATTTGTTTTTGTTTTTTTGTTTTTGTTTTTTACATTTATTTATTATTTTAAATAAATTATCTATTATATTAGTTATCTGTGCAGTGTGGTGGAGAATTTGTGGTGCTAAAAGACTAAATTAATCTGTTCTGATAGCTGTGTTAATTGTTTTGAAAGCACTTAGATCAGAGAAATGTGTCTAATTAGCTGAAGAAGGAATTGAAAAGAAAAAAGGTGTCTGCCAAATGAATAAATATAAATGTAGTCCAAATTAAAGATGTACTGTAGTTTTGTTGGAGCTAATAGGATTAGTGACTGTGCAATCCAGTAAACTCAAATCATTCGAGTTTAACATCCAGTGTGCTGTGGCCAGTTCACTTCAAATTCACACTCATGAAAGTGGGCCAGCACTCTGCACTCTCTAGACTGTCGACACAAGCGTGGGTGCGCTCAGCGCTCGCGTCTTTGGTTTTATGGGTTCCTCTCTCAGTCCCATCTCTTTCTGTTTTCATTTCATGCTGAGTGGACATACTCTTTCTGCATGGTCACGATGTGGGGAGTGTTGCAATTGTAAATATTGTTTTGATTGTGGAGTGCAGCATGGTTGACATTGAGTAACTCTTGACATTGACCCATTTAGCACTCTGGGCAGGAAGGGGTTAAGGTATTTTATTGTCTTGTGAATATGGCCGAAGCGTTCAAGGGTGAGTGGACAGGCAGAATTGGTGTGAAGTGGTACTTTTATGTGTGGTGTACTCTTAGGGACAAAGCTGTTGTTGGATGTTGAATGGAAATGCTGACAGTAGTGTGGGTGAGCTGATGGGATATTCATCATGTTGGCCTGTGAGAGGAGAACTGGCTACTTTAAACCCACTCAGAAAATTATGAGCGAACTCAATGTATATACCACAGCTGAATGATGCAAAAAGAAGAATCTCATAGACTTGGAGCAAAAATTAATTTTAATAATGCAGCTCATGCAATTCATGCAGTGTTGCCACGTCCATGGTTTTGGGCCGGAATTGGGCTACATTAACAGTGTTGACGTGGGTTGTTTTTCATGTCTGCGGGTTGAAGCGACCCCAAATAACATGATATTTAGCGCCTGGAATGCGAATTTTACCAGGGGAACCCCGCTCAAAAGCGGATTTTACCCCCCAGAACGCGATTTTTACCGGGGGGACCCCCCATGAGACGTGATTGGGCTAGTTTTGGGCTACTTTTGAGTAGCAATTGGGTGGGTTTTGTTGTGAAAACCTGGCAACCCTGAATTCATGCATCAGTAGAGGGCAAGATTTTCAGTGAGTAACAACCTAAATTTTTTGTCTTTTCCTCACTCAATGATATTGTATGACTTCAGATGACTTTTATGATACTTTTATGATGCTTTTGATTACCTTTTTTGAATAGAGAACCAAAAAATGACAATAAAGAGAAAAAGAGATATTTGCACTTTTTGCTGCTGTTTTCCGTACAAAAAAAACTTAGTAACCAGGAGCTGATGATATGTAGCAAGTTTCGTGTCAATACATAAAATATTCGCAAAGATACAGCCGCATATCCGTTTTGGCGTGCTCACAGTCAAATTTGTTGACGCAGTATAAAACAACGGTTGGATCTATCAGAAATCTTTTAATAACATTTTGTCATGAGTGTCTGTAGATGCTACATACCAAGTTTTGTGCAAATCGGGCAAATTTTGTAGGAGGAGTTCGAAAAAGTAGGTTTTGAATCAAATTCAATATGGTGGACAGTAAGTATGGTAGAATATGGCAAATTTGGTATCATAGGACTCGGCATAAGCCAGCAAATCTAATGATGTAAGTTAAATGATAATATGTTGAATTTTTGTTATAAGCATTTTCATAAATTTCATTGTATCTCTTGACCACTAGGGGGCGCTGACCTAAAACTTTACAGGTCCTCTCAGAATATGGCCTTGATGAATCATGCTGAGTTTCGTAACGATATGTTTATTTTATGACAAAATTCAAAATGGCCGACACGCAAAATGGCCGCCAAAAGAAAATTGGATATCATTCAACTCAGCATGGCATGCCTCAAGGAATCTAAGGAGACCATCCTCATGATTTTAGGACAAGGTATTCAAAAGTTATAAGCAAAAAGAGCCATTTTTCCTATCTCTGCAACAGTAGGTGGCACTGTGCAATTCTGTGCATGTACCCCCAAGTCATGCCTGTTATGACATATACCAAGTTTGGTGTCAATACACCAAATCATTGCAAAGATACAGCATCAAATCCATGTTGGTGTGCTTGCCGTCAAATTCATTGACGCGCTATATGAGAACGGATTGGCCGATCAAAAATCCTTTAGTTTTTGCCTGGAGTGTGATGACCCCTAATAATAGTATTTGTACTTATCCGAAATGTTTCTTGAGCATCAAATCATCATATTAGAATGATTTCTGAAGGATCATGTGACACTGAAGACTGGAGTGATGATGCTGAAAATTCAGCTTTGATCACAGGAATAAATTACATTTTAAAATGTATTCAAATAGAAAATTGTTACTTTAAATTGTAATAATATTTCACAATATTACTGTTTTTACTGTGTTTTTTAACAAATAAATGCAGTCTTGATGAGTATAAGAGACTTCTTTCAAGAAATATTAAAAAAAAATCTTACTGATCCCAACATTTTGAATGGTAGTGTATGTTTTAATGAGCTTCATCGTTGATAAACTTCACTTAACACTGAAGTAAAATAACCGTTTTCTTTTTTTTAATTCACAAACAGAATTGAAGTGATGCAGAGGCTTCATTTGAGCTTTTTTCTTTTGCTTCTGCTGCCTCTTTCCACACATGGTTTGATATCAACAAATAAGTGAACACAGGCTATTAGCTCCGTAATGTACCGTATATGACTAATTCAAATAATATTAATGAATATACAATTTTTAAGTGTCAGAATTAGCTGTGATTTATATGAAAAGTTTTTCCAGGAGCTTAGGTGGTGGCTATAGCAGGTGGCGCCCTATGCAGCCAGAAAGTTGCTGTTTATAAATGCTGATTCAGTGAGCCACTTTCCGCACACGTACACATTTTTTGCGAAAGCTTTGCTCCTGAGGGAAAGCCTAAAAAAGGCACATGTATCAGAACTCTCTGACACACTTCTCTCTCTGTCCGAGAAGGAGGAGGTTTTTGAAGGCAGAGACGAGTGATTGATGGGGCTCAGCCAAGACTTGCCCCATAATCAATGCGATCGATCGGTCTGTTACTCGGCTGTCAGAGCAGTGCTGCGTTAAGCGCCTCACCGTGTGAGCAAGCGAGCCATCCGGAGCATCCGTTCGGGATAAATGACTTGCCGTGTTAGAAACCTTTGAATAGCCCTGCGATTAATCTTGACATCTCTGAAGGAATCACAATGAACTGAACGCAGTTGCTCCAGTCAAAGCGTTGTTCACAAACTATTTTCTTCTGTAATCTGATGTGCTTATTTGAATATGTAATTAATAGAATGCACTGAATTTGCCTAAAAAAATGACATCTCAGTTTAACAAAGTCCATTCTGTAGCTATGCATGTGTGAAGTATACAGTACATGTAACATCCACTGTGCTAAAAGGGAACAGGGAATGTTCTCATAACTTTGGCTAATGTTCTGGCAAGGTTCTCTCAAAGTTATAAACAAACGTTCTTCCAGTAACGTTAATAGAGTGTTTGTTCAAATCTGGTCTTTAATAATGCTCTCAAAATATTAGCACAAAAAAAAATTTATTCATTGTTTATACTTTTTTTTTTTTCTGTTTTAGGTTGATGTTTGTCTAACATTTTTTTAAATGTTACTTGTTTCAGAATTTCCAGAGAACATTCAAAAGTAACGTTCCCATAATGTTTGCATAACCAAGAAAAAACATTTTAAAACTGGACGTTTTGAACGTTCAGAGAACATTCATAAATAACATTTTGATAACTTAATGGGAACATTAGCCAAACGTTCTTAGAATATATTTTTGTTAGCTGGGAAATTAGAGTAGTAACATGAACCTCAAAGTGATTTGTAACCCGTTTTGTGTTTATTGGTGTTTATTTGTTAGCAAAAGACACAGTTACTGACAGTCCTCATTTTGGCTGCGTGAGATTCTCCAGCTTTGTTGTTGTTGAGCAACTGAAGCGCGAGCTGTTAAAGCTCCACCCTCTTCTGGAAAGGGGGCCGGGAGCAGCAGCTCATTTGCATTTAAAGGGACACACAAAAACTGCGTGTTTTTGCTCACACCTAAATAGGGGCAAATTTGACAAGCTATAATAAATGATCTGTGGGGTATTTTGAGCTGAAACTTCACAGACACATTCTGGGGACACCAGAGACTTATATTACATCTTGTGAAAAGGGTGTTATAGGTCCCCTTTAACAGAACAGGTATTGTAAGGGTAGATTTTTTATCTATTTGACAAAAGGGAAGACAACAGCCTTTTTTCTCTGTTTTCTCTAGTAGGTAGCACAGATTTCGAGTTTTTCTACTGCCTTTCTACTGGATAGGCAGCCATGTTTATTGAAAGCAGTGATGTACCCTTTTAAATTCAACAATGTAAGCTTTGTCTGCTATAGGTAACAATAATGATGGAAAGTCTTTTTTACTTGTAAAAATGTCTGTCCAATCTTGTTTAAACATTCAATGTCTGCATAATAAAATCATGCATTAAGAAAGTTAATGGGTCAGCTTTGATTTCATGTTGCTGAAATAGCAGGCTAAATGGAAATTGAATGAAACTGAAAATATCCTCACCTGTGGCTGTCTGACTGCAGCAGCTCTGTCTTCTCTTAGTCAGGCTCTGGCGCTTGGCTCATTTGTTCTTGCAACCTCAGGCAAAATGTCAGTAGCATTGAAACAATGAATCATAAAACAGTCTCATTTAATGATAAAAGATGACCGGCGACAGCAGGCAGTGACAGCAGGGTGTGATTCAGAAACATGGTTATTGCTTATTCATTCTAAGCTGTCGCTCCATGTCTTCAGAGTGAATATTCCTCATGTTCAATCATTCAGAGCGCTGATGAGAAGCGAAAATACTGCATCAGGACAGAGGTTTTTACTTTAAAAGCCACTTTCCACAGTAAAAAATTATTCCATTATTTATTATTTCCCAATGTCCTTCTAAGCATGCATGATTTTCACATAATTGAAGTGTTCCATACAATTCATGTGTTGTATTTCCAATTATAATTTCAATTAAGTGTGAATATACACATTTATATATATATATATATATATATATATATATATATATAGGGCTGTCAAGCGATTATTTTTTTTTTAATCTAATTAATTACACAGTGTGGTGATTAATTCATCTAATTAATCACAAAATAACCGCACATCAAATTTGCATGAGAAATTACCCCTAAAAGATCATTTAAAGTCATTATTGTGTTAAATAACAAAATAATCAAATGGACATTACAAAAAGTAGCTTTGATTCTGAATTCCATACACAAACTTTTAGGCTTCAACAGCCTAAAAGGGTGAGTAAATGATGTAGGTTTCTGAAGAGCATTTTTGAAGCCTAAAGTGGGCGGAGCCGCCGTCGCCATCTTGGCAGAGCGTCACCGCGCTTCTATCCCAGATAACCGAAAATTAGCAAAGAGGTGGGATGTGACGGCTAACAGACAGCATACAAATGGCTAGTAGTGACAGCAGCGGTAATCCACCTGTGACTCAAGTGGCCACGCCCTTAATTATGCAGAACTTTAACTTTAATATAATTTAAATGGATGAGTTATAAAAAAAATCACCTCCCTCACAGTTGTCATGAAGGACAAAATTAGCTATATAGACCAAAACCACTTTTTGTACCAGGCTGTAAACTTATTTTTTTTCTGCTGTAAAGTTGGGCATTTTAACATGGGGGGTCTATGGGATTGACTCCCTTTCGGAGTCTGTCTCTAGCAGCCAGTTGATGAATTGCAGTTTAAGTCACTTATGTATTGGATTCAAGAAAATTGCCGCTTGGGTGAACTATACTTTTAATGTTTTTTTTTGTTTGTTTGTTTTATTAATATGGAAATATGAAATTATTTTTTTAATGAAATGATACTCTAAATAAGAAACTAAAACTGCCAGTAGGTGGTGGTAAATGTCTAAATGAGTAAGTCATTGAGTCATTCATTCATTCGATTCATTCAAACAGCTGATTCATTCAGGAATGAAGTAAATGGCTCTCTTTATAAATGGGCCATTGAGTCATTGGTTTACCCGTTCAGAAAGGAAACACCGCTGTGAGTTGCTTGGAGATGCACGACAGTTCTGCTCTGGCTTTATAGGTAATATTTTCATTTGCAAAGTTGAGCAAACTTAGGGTAAATGTACCTATTAAGCTCGTCAAAATCTATATTGAGACATTTTTAGTGCACAGGATATTGATTTCAGTACAAGAAGTTATGTTAAAATAAAATATTAATCTCTCACACAATAATATTTAATTTTATTTTAAATGACAAAAGCATTATAATTAAGATATGCATCATTAAATGCAAAAAGTCTGGCTGTGCTTAATGGGTACATTTTTGTACCCTTTAAGCACACCCCTGTTGCCATTAAGCTCACAACATGTTTTATTAAAAATTCTTGTTTATTTTAAAAAATAAAGTTTTATTTGAAGGTACAGAGTCAATCACAAAAAAAAAAACAGAACACTAAAATCAAGCAACAATTCATTCAATTTGATCAGTTATATATTCTAATTCATGACCGGTGTTTTGTTTTGCTCTATCCTCTGTGCTTCCGCGTTCGTCATTACGTCATGCGTCAGGTCAGAGTTCACTCTTTCACCGTAAATCGATGTGTATGGCCGTCTGTCGGAAGCTAGTTATTTTAGGTTTTAAAGTTTTAAATATGGATATCTTTCTTACATAAATGCATCGCTTTGCTTCAGAAGGATATCTTTTATTATGGATGGTTGCACTTTTTTGGGCTTCAAAATCTCATCCTACCTTTACTGTCATTATAAAGCTTGGAAGAGCCAGGACATTATTTAATACCAAAAATGTTAATATAACTCCGATTGTACTAATCTGAGGATACACCTAGGATAGCTTGACGGTGAGTAAATCATGGAGTAATTTTTATTTTTGGGTGAACCAACCCTTTAAGGCTGTGAAAATAAGTTATTAATCATTTTATAAAGATTAACTTAAAGTGGCAACCATCAGTTAATATTTAAAGTCTGTTTATGAGGTATTTACATAGACATTTAATGTGGATGAGCTTAAAGGGAGCACACTGAGATTAAATTGGAGCAGCAACAATTTTTAATTAATAAATATTACACTAAATTTAAAGGACACAATTTTGATAAATAAATAATCTAGGTCATGTATTAAGTTTATACATATTTTAATATGAACAACTATTATTGACAATATCTATGAAATTATACTTTTTCTTATTGATGTCACACTGAAGCAGTGAGATATGAAGTCTTTAAAAATTGCAACCACAGACCATCAATAAACTGTAAATGTATAATTTTATGGATTTAAAAGTACAAGCCATTAATGCCTGTAAAGAAATATATTAGTGTAGCAAACAATCTTATACAGCTAGTAGGCTAACTATGTTCTGTAGCATCTGCGCTATGTTGCTAAAACTATCTTTTGGATCTAACTGTAATAATTTTCCACATGCAGGTTCCAGGTTATAATATGCAAAAGTCTAAACATTAATCTCTTAATTTTGCAGTAAGTAGTTATAACTACCCCCAAAAAAGGCTTAACCACCTTAAAAATGCACATTTAAGAGGCTCCTGTTACGTGTCGGTGCTGTAAAGACGAGGCAAATACGGAAATCCACAATTAATGGGTCTTTAATCACCGAAGGAGCAGAGAAGCAACACATACACGTTTAAACAACAACAAGAACAGACAAGTTTTCAGACAGCTCTCAAAATAGCCGCCAGACAGTGTGAACACATGGATACCCATATCTCAGTGTGCAATAGTCTGATTTTCTTAAAATTACAGGAGGAATGTAGTAACAAACACATCAATTGGTTAAGACATGAAGTAGGATAATACATTATTTTTTCTTTTTATAATCTGAGCTCAAAGATGATAGTGTGCTTAATGGGTACATGAGCTTAATAGGTACGTTTACCCTTACTTCTTATTTATTGAAATGTAACTGTTGTATAAAATCAATATCACATTTGTATGGAAGCTTGTTTCCACCACTAAATAAAAAAAAAAAGGTAATTGCGACCTTTTATCTTGCAATTCTGACTTTATATTACGCAATTCTGACTTTATTTCATGCAATTCTGACTATGTCACTCAATTCTGACTTTATAACTCACAATTCTGATTTTATAACTCGCAATTCTGACTTTACATCACGCAATTCTGACGCAATTCTGACACAATTCTGACTTTATAACTCTCAAATCTGACTTTATAACCCGCAATTCTGATTTTAACTCAAAATTCTGAATTTATATCTTACAATTCTGACTTTATATCACGCAATTCTGACTTTATATCACGCAATTCTGACTTTATAACTGGCATTTCTGACTTTATAACTCACAATTCTGACTTTTTATCTCACAATTCTGACTTTTTATCTTGCAATTCTGACTTTATAACTCGTAATTCTGACTTTATATCTCGCAATTCTGACTTTATATCTCGCAATTCTGACTTTATATCACACAATTCTGACTTTATATCACACAATTCTGACTTTATAACTCGCAATTCTGACTTTATATCTCACAAATCTGACTTTATATCACGCAATACTGACTTTATAACTCGCAACTGTGTTTACATCTCACAAATGCGAGAAAAAAAGTCAGAATTGTGAGATAAAAAGTCGCAATTACCTTTTTTTTTATTTCATGATGGAAACAAGCTTCCATTCATTTGCACTAAACAGAAACAGCACTTGTGTGCAATTGTGCTCGTTACTTGTGTGATGTTGCTTAAATAATACCTAAAATCTTGTTATAATTATGAGACAAAAACTCATACAGGGGCATTTTTGCCCTGATATCTTGAATTTTAAGAACATATAACCGCATTCTATAGGCTCCATCATGCAGTGAGTTGTTGCTTATTATGAGCTCCTGATGCCAGGCATATGCAGTAAAAGCCCTTGATGCCCCTTGTTTCTGTTTCTCCTCTTGCTCTGAGATTGAGCTCTTTTATTGAGCTGGGTGTGAATTGACTGTCTTGTTGGCTCAGGGCTTGGAATACGTCTGGAGATGTGACCCGCTTGTCTTCTCTGCTCTGATGGATTTAATTATGTGCCTAGGTTTTTGTGGGAGGTGAGGCTTTATTGTCTGTTAATTACGTTGAAGATGGATCTGAGATGTTCCTCATTCTCATAATTGCCTTTTTCTCCTACGCTCGTGCTTGAGTGGCAGAGTATGAACAGAAGGAGTAAATCTCAAAAAGAAATGTCCGGGTCATTTTTCACCCCATACTTTAGTTGCGTAAAGAAAATTAAGCCTATTTTTAGAATTGTTGCAATGTTTTGATTATAGATGTTGTTTTATGGCGAAAAAAAATGGCCCAGACATTTCCTGACAGCTTCAAGAGAGTCTCATGCATGTTTTAGGATGTGTGCGCTTCAGCTAGCGTGATGACAGCTCTGGCCTTGTCACTCATTCATATTCAAATTGAGAGTTTCTTTGTGGCTTATACACAGCATTGTGTCCCTGAGAGAAGAGGAAGGCCGCTTAAAGCTCCTGCGGTTTTCATCGCTTTGGTGAAAAGTCGACACATTAGTGGTCCTTAGTTTTTTTCTGTTCTTTGACCTTTTCTAAAAACAGTCCCTGCATAGGAAAAACGCTTAAAGCATCTAAGATACTGACTACTGAGCTACTGTTAGTTATTGTTTGGCTAGCTATTTAACATTTTTCCAAAGAGAGAGAGAGAATGTGTGTGTGTGTGTGTGTGTGTATGTATATATATATATATATATATATATATATACACCGATCAGACATAACATTATGACCGCTGACAGGTGAAGTGAATAACACTGATTATCTCTTCATCATGGCACCTGTTACTGGGTGGGATATATTAGATTTTTCTGAAGAACATTGGGCAACCTCCCAGGTTTCTTTCTTCTAGGTCATCTTGTGAAGTGGCCAAAATGAAATCCCTGTTTTTGAACCTCATTAAATATTCATGAAGTTTTAAGAGGCCCCATATGGAGCCGCGCAGTGACTTTTATGCCAGATCTGTTCCTCCACGCCAGCTCATGTTTCTCCTGCCAGTGCGGCGCTGTTCGCTGACAGGTGAATTACGTACGTGAGGACAGGAACACAGACGCTTAGTCCAAACATTGACATTGGCCCAGACGTTTTTAGTTGCTCTGCTGTCAGCCGAAGCTGTATGTGTAGAGCTAGCAGTATTTTGGTGTAAAGTGACTCTTTTAGTTGTGGCTATAAAACACTTGACCTCTCACAGTCGATGTTTCTTATTTTCTCTTCCAACATCAGGCTTCCCTGTGGATTTTAATTGTATCTCTTGCTTCTTTCCAGAAATTAGATGCATTCAGCAAGTGTTTCACAGAGAGACTATTAGGATGTTTCATTACAGTGACTGTAGATTGATTTTACCTCCTCAGTTGAAGGTCTGATTATTCAGAGTCAGACTGAGCACCTGCTGATATGAATTATCACTGAAAATTATGTCTTCTTTATTTACCCTTATGAAAACAGTCTAAGGTACTGGATGCAGGCTTTTTTGCACTGGTCTGGATTGCTGGTTTTGGTGTGGTTTTGGGCATTTGTCAGATGGGACACCAGCTAGACCAGCTTTTAGCCAGGGTTGAGTAAGTCTTAGATTGTACTGACCTCTTATTTCCCTAACAAATCATGTGGTTTTTAAAAACCTGACTGGTTTATAACATTATGTCTAACTGTCCGGTTGTCAGATTGTACAGAATGACCTTGAGTAAAGCTTTGCAGACATTAATTTAATTCCATAAAATTGTGATAACCAGGAAGTGACATAATTTGGATGTTAACCAGATTACCATGATACAGACAAGTCATTTTGTTTTCATTATCTTCATTTTTACACACATTGAATTGTTGATTGTTTCATCAGACTCAAACATTTACCCTTTTTGGTTATTGTATAAAAATGTATTAAATATTTTTTTTTCTGTTTGAGATGTTTGTATTTAATTTAATTTAATTTCATTTTTTATGTTTATTGTTTGGTTATTGTTAGAAGATAAAACCACACAACGCAATTTATTTTATTTTATTTTATTTTATTTTATTTTATTTTATTTTATTTTATGTTATGTTATGTTATGTTATGTTATGTTATGTTATGTTATGTTATGTTATGTTATGTTATGTTGTTATGTTATGTTATGTTATGTTATGTTATGTTATGTTATGTTATTTTATTTGTTAGAAGATAAAACCACACAACCAAGTCTAACATAGTCTCTTGTTTTTTTGTTTTTGTTTTTTGTTTTTTTTTAGTTTGATGTTGCTTGTTTATTGTATGAAGATAACAAAACCAAACAACTTAGTAATTTAAAATGTCCCAAATATTGGTAACTGAGTTGCAAAATTGCAAACCTCATATAAAATAAGCATTATATATATATATATATATATATATATATATATATATACTGTATATAGTTCCTTTTAGTGGAAAGTGCAATCTGCAAATGTCTTTGTCGTGACAAAAACACTACAGTGTGCACTTGACAGACGCTGCTGTGTGTTGCTGTAAGTGTCTCTCTTCACACACCATGTGTTTGCTCAGAATTGATTGATGAATCCATTCGAGCGCCGTCAACACAGGTCAGTGTACAATGAACCAAAGTGATATGGACAAACACTGCTGGGACTTGATGGTCACTGTGTGTGTGTGTGTGTGTGTGTCCTCTACAGGTCTTAAGACGTATCTGATATCCGGGAGGAAGGTGAAGCACACCCAGTGGAGCTGCCCTCCATCTGGTCTGGTGGCGAGCGAGCTCAGAAAGTCTCTCAGTGCCACGTCCTTCAGCCCTGACATCACTTCCTCAGCCTGTGCTCTGACACCGGGCTCGGACAGAGCTAAGGTCAGTGTTCATAGTTAGTTTCCATGATTGTTAATGTAGTTGCACACCAGTTCCCTGTTGATTAACCTCCCTCGTGCATTTAAACCTTCAGTTCTCCCAGTTCGTTGTTCGGTGTTGTATATGTCTTAGTTTTACGTGACTGTGTTATATTATTACTCCTGAGATCTCCTGCGTGTTCCTGTTGGATTTTGTGAATAAAGACTGTTTTGTTTGTTATTCTCCTGCATCATGCAACCATCATAATTCCAGAAGTTTCAATAACTGAATGTTCCTCAGGCTTTAGATGTTTTATTAACAATGAATTTACATGACTCTTTTAGTCATTAGTAATTATGGGTATTTTTAACCCTTTCATGCATGAATTATGATAACCTCAGTCAGGATTTTTTTCCTATGTGTTTTTATTGCTCTTGGCAATAGATTTGAAATATAATTTTTTTACAAATATTTTTCAGAGAGATTTCCAGATGTATGCGTTTATGGTTTAAACTGAAGAGATACTGTATTAAACATAATACAGTAATAACACAGCAATATTGTTCATATTTAACAAACCATTTCTAACAAAGCTCTCAGAAAACCTAGCCATCAGGTGTTTTCAATCTCATCTGAAATGAGCAGTGTTGGGGGTAACGTATTACAAACATGCATAACATAATCAGATTACTTTCTGATGTAAGGAGTAAAGTAACGCATTACAAGTAATATACATTACATAATCAGATTACTTTTTGATCTAACAAGTAATGCATTACAAGTAACGTGCATTATGTAATCAGATTACTTTCTGATGTGAGGAGTAAAGTAACGCTTTACAAGTAATATACATTACGTAATCAGATTACTTTATGATGTAAGGAGTAAAGTAACGCATTACAAGTAACATGCATTACGTAATCAGATTACTTTTTGATGTTAAGGAGTAAAGTAACGCATTACAAGTAACGTGCATTACGTAATCAGATTACTTTTTGATGTAAGGAGTAAAGTAACGCATTACAAGTAACATGCATTACGTAATCAGATGTAGCTATTGATGCATGATGTCCACTATAGTGGATGATAATGATAATGATGATAATTTTCTCCCAATCTAAAATCAATACTTGGGAAATTTAACTGTGATATGACTCATTAGATGTTGCTTGATACTACAATATTTTCTTTTTTTTTTTTTTTTTTTTTTTTTTTTCCTGCAAGAGACTTCTAGGATAGAAGGAATGGATAAATATTCCGGAACAACTTGGCATTTCTGACTGGCCATCTTAGTTTAGACAGGAAAAAAATCAACTTACTCAACTTACACAACTTGCCACTTGGTGGCAATGTATAGGATGATGCACTAGGGTCCACTGTAGAGGTTGATGTGCAACTATGCCATCAAAACCCATGCATATGCAAGAAAATGCTTTTTAATTAGCTGTCCACTGTAGTGACCTCTATGCATGAAAATTAAATTAAAAAGATTAAATAATTTTTTACTCACAAATAGCAATTTCTGCTCAATAAAATATTTTAGAACTTGATGACTCTTTAGAACTTGATCACTTTTTAAGATTTAATTTTTAAGAGTCAGTGACTTTTCCATGTTACTTTTAACATTCCCTTAAATTCCCTCTTATATCCAGGGTTTCTTCTGAACAAATAAATAAATAAAAATAAGAAATATCTAGATTTTTAGCACTTTTAGCTCATTTTAATAATTGTTTTGTCTTTCTTCTGATTATTTTAAAACATCTTGAGGTCCCTTGGAATATTTCAGACACCTCTAATGGGCTTCAGGCCCCTGGTTGAGAACCACTAATTTAGTTTATAACGACCTTTGGTATTGTCTAATTTTGTGTTCACAATATATTGCATAGGGAGCTGATTTTAGTTCCTGGATTTTTTGTTATTTAAGTTAATAAACATGTCCATCAAATAATTTTCTGAATATATTAATACAAATGTATATATAAATGTAAGTAGTCAGTGTATTGGGTGTTGTATTGGGTTTCCTTTTATCTCAATGCATGCTGCATTCTCTCAAGCGTTCTCCGAACAGCATTTTTCCATTTACTGATGAAAAGTCCCTGCTGGAAACACACCGTGTTGATGCATTGTGTGAAACACTGCAGTGATTTGTGAAAGGCCATAAGGGATCGTAATGAGCACGTCAATAAGAGAACGTGGTCAGATCTGTGAGATCATAATGCGCCTGTGTGCAATGCATCCACCTCTCCTTTTAAATTAGATCGATCAGTCAAATGCCCGATGCATTCATCCAAGCAACCTTTCAGAGGACGCCGCATTACCCAGCAGCCTTTGCAAAAGATACTCTCGTCATTGCACTTTAATACTGATGGGACCTTTGGTTGCAAGCGATAGCGGAAAATAAGATAAGGGAGAGCAGCAGAGAGGGAAAGCAAGAGTCTGTCTGTCTCTGTCTGTAGTAATTATTCATCTCCAAAGCTAAACGCTGCTGATTTTTAATCCCCTGCATATTAAAATGGCAAATGTTAAATGCCAGATGCAACACATTTTAGAGCTGCTTGCTAAAGCTGCCATCACTACTACTGTTGTTTCAACAAACCCTTAATACTTCTGCACCGGAGCCTCTGCACCGTAGGCTATGCGTCAGTTTTCATTTATATTTCTGCGTTGTTGTCTGCGTCAACATGCAACATGCAGACCGGTAGCAGGCAGTGTCCGCGGTCATGTTGAGTATCAAGGCAAAAGCTGAAGAAGAAGCAGCTTGTCATGTATGTTGTCAGAGAAGCTTTAGCAGTGAAAATAGGCAACGACTTTTGTTGCAGTTTGATGTGAAACAGAGCGTTTTTTCATTCCTATGAAAGCTGAAAACGCTCGCTCTTCTCCGCTTGCTCCACGCCAGTTTTTTAACCTGAGGGAGGGGTTCTAGCAGACCAATCACGGCGCTTGTGGTCTGCGTAGAATTGACGCATTGTTACATTCAGTGTTGGGGGTAACGCATTACAAGTAACTTGAGTTACGTAATCAGATTACTTTTTCAAGTAACTAGTTTTCAATTTACAACAAAATATCTAAGTTACTTTTTCAAATAAGTAACGCAAGTTACTTTTTCACATTTATTGACTGACTGCTCTCTTGTCCCCATGTTGAGAGAAATAAAGTGCAGAGGTGTTGTGTTCGCTGTGTGTGAACATGATGGTTATTGTAGTTCTAGACTAAATGTGAACATGCATTTACTCATCTCACTTGCACAAAAGCATTCAGTATTCCTCAAAATGAATAAAAAACAGTGAAATGCAATTTCAGAATTTTACGCGAACCTGTAATAATTTACTATATTAAATTACACAAATATACTTTATGCATTTAGTCTCACTTTATTAAACAATGTCTTTGCTGCTGACCTCCAATGATCCAATTCAACCATAATAATAAACAAAAATTACTTTAGATTTAGAAATAAGAGTGTTGAACTTCCTTCTCCTGTATCCTGTTCTTCTTTAATCCTCTACTGTACTGGCGTAATTACACATTTCCTTCAGCCTGAGGCTTATTCATTTCATTTTTGGTGTGAAAGGGCCTTAAAATTTGCCAATAATAGAGCTTTTTTTGTTGTTATTAAAAAACAAACAAGCAAGCCCAGCTCAGGTGAGAAAAAGTAACGTTAATGTAATGTATTACTTTTCATAAAAAGTAACTAAGAAACGCAGGGGGTAACGTAGGGAGTATTGCAATATTGTAATGCATGCAAGTAACTTTTCCCAACAGTGGTTACATTTTTGGAGAGGTGCATGTCAGGTTACGGCGTAGGCTACACGTGCTACACACAGCCTATGCCGTAGCTACAATGTACATTCGACACAGAAGTATAAATCAGCCTTTAGGAATTAAACTTAGAAAACCACAGTCATCTCAGCTAACAGGGAACATTCTTAGAACGTTCTAGCAAGGTTCCCCCAATGTTATGAGCACATGTTTGTAGTTAAAGGTGCAGTAAGCAAATTCTGAGAAACGCTGTTTAACATGGATCAGACCGAGCGGCACAACACACTTGTAGCCAATCAGAAGAAGGGGACGTGTCCACTTATGATGGGGGAGGAGAGAGTATGAGCAAGAAGGCGGAGCAATGAAGGGAGGGGTGTGTTTGTTTGGGTTGATTTCAAATATCAACAGTGTTTCTCAGAAATCGCTTTGCACCTTTACCTGGTCTTAAATAACGTTCGCAAAAAAAAAAAAATTATATGTAATTTGTGGGACTTTTTTTTTTTCTGAAATGTTTTAATTGGACGTTCGTCTTATGTTTTTTAAAGGTTACTAACTACTTGTCAGTAGACCATTTAGAGATCATTAAAAAGTAACGTTCCTATAATGTTTACGAAAAGATAAAATGGAACGTTCCCTTGTATGATCCATCAGGCTTTTGAGAATTTTGAGGAATCTCTCAATCATCATTGTATTGCATTGCATAGCAATAAAAACTACAGAGCTTTGATAATAAAACATAATAATCATTTAAATATCCTCTTACTGATACATATTATTGTGAGATATAGAGTGACAACTGATATTTATATGCATTTCATGCAAGTAGTCTGTTATAAATGTAGTAGTTGGATCACTGATCTTTCCATGTGGAGTCTTGTTTCTAACTTTAGTTTTTTATTGAATTAAAACAGTAAGTGTTTGACTGTGCTCTGTCTGTAATTCCATTTCACGTTTTGCTGCTTGTCTCCCCTCAGTCTGCCTGTCCCTCGTGTGGCGTGTTAGCTTCTGAAGACGGGCTGCTTCACAGCAACAGCTGCACAGATCCTGAACACAAAACCATCAGCAGCAAGGTGTGTGATCTCAATGAGTAGAATTTTTAATGCCCAACTAAACTGTATTGTTTGGTGCAATTTATACAATGGAGTTTCAATAAATAATGCAATAAGACAAGGACATTAATTAAAATGACCTGCTGTCTTAGATTAGAAAAAGCAATGCTTCCTTGCAAGGCTACCAGATAGTGCCACCTATTGGTTATAATAATAAAAACATGATGTGTCAGATGATCCTTCAGAAATCATTCTAATATGCTGATTTGATGCACAAGAAACATTTCTGAATATTATCAATGTGGTAAACAGTTGTGCTGCTTCATATTTTGTGGAAATCATGAAACATTTTCTTAGGATTCTTTGATGACTAGAAAGATTAAAATAACACCATTTATTTGAAATAGAAATCATTTATAATGTTATAAAATGTCTTTACTGTCACTTTTGATTAATTTAACGCACCCTTGATGAATATCTTACCAACCCCAAACTTTTGAATGGTAGTGTACTTTATAATTGTATTTACTATCTAGTGCCTTCATTGTCTAATGGTAAAAAATTACTATTGAGAATAATGAAAATGACAAGAAAAAGAATAAATCAATAAAAGGAAAACATCTGGACACAGTAATGAGAATTACATGAGAATGTGCCTAATTGACATGAAAATAATGGTTTTATTTCAGCGGGTCCCCTTACATGTAAGTCTCCATTTTACGCCAACATGTTTCTACAGTAGCCCTAAATGGACAAACTGCTCTACAGAGCACGTTTGTTTGACTGGCTACTCTTTGCTGTCTCAGAAGACAACATCTTTGTCCTGTGTCATCCACCGTAGCTTCTCTATAAAATGAAAATGAGTTTTCTCCTGAAAATGAGTTTTCTTCCAGGAACAAACACAATATTCCTCATTTAAATAATTCCCGCCAAAGGCATACGTAAAATAAAGGGATGAGGCCTGCTTGTGTTGGTTAGTAGTGTGTTGAAACTGGAGGTTATGGTAAGGGGCGTGACATTTCCCAAACACACTCGAAGTGGTCGACCAATCACAACACACTGGACCAGCCGACCAATCAGAGCACATTGTGCTTTTCAGAAGGAGGGGCTTCATAGAGACAGGAACTAAACAGAGCGATACTGACAGACTGGGAAGAGAGGAGCTGCAACAATGACAAATATGTGAAAAATAATGTGTTTTTTGAACATTCAAGCATGAAAACCTATTCTAGTAGAGCCCAAAAACAAAATCAAGACTGTGTAAAAGGGCATAATATGGCCCCAGCACTGATTGTGCTGCGATTCTTTCAATGATTGTGTCTTCCATCTGAATCTCCTTCAGGGACCAGCAGGCAGAAGTCCCAAGACCCTTAATGGCCTGTTAAGCCCTCATCTGGAGCAGCCCCTGACCCACAGTCAGACGTCTCTGTGCGAGATGCTGCAGGAGAAGGAGAAGAAGTGGCCCGGAGGAGGAGGCATCAGCAGCATGGGGACGATGGACCACTCCGCCCTCATCCCTCTGCGTTCCAAAAACTTCCGCGAGAGGAGCGACGCTCACTTTGTGGACGTGATAAAGGAGGACAGGTAGGGAACGACAGCAGTGAGGACGAAGCCCGCTGGGACAAAAATGTCAGACAAGATGGAACGTTATTGTTTAACATCCGCCAGCGGAGGTCATGCTGTTCCCAGAGGGACACTTGATGCACTTTGATGTAGTGTGCTGTGATGTACTATGTGTGTCCTCCGGTCCTGGACGATCCATTTTTCTTGACTTCCTCTATAAACGCTATCAATGCACTAAAAAGTTACTTACAGTATTTTAGTGCAAAATCAGTAACCGTTGTAATCCAGTTTAACTCGGTGCTGATATAGCTCTATTAAAGTGCCACTATTATGCTTTTTCAGATATTACCTTTCATGTAGTGTGTAATATACTGTAGCTGTTTGTGAATGTAAAAGGTCTGTGAAATTTCAAAGATCAAAGTGCAGATAAAAGGAGTTATTGTTTCCTGAAAGGAAAAACTGGTTCTCAACTAGCTGAAACAAGTCGCCAAAAAGTCCAGTCTTGCTTCCTGCACAAACTTAAAGGGTTAGTTCACCCAAAAATGAAAATAATGTCATTTATTACTCACCTTCATTTCGTACTACACCCGTAAGACCTTCATTCATCTTCGGAACACAAATTAAGATATTTTTGATTAAATCTGATGGCTCAGTGAGGACTGCATTCATGACATTTCCTCTCTCAAGACCCATAAAGGTACTAAAAACATATTTAAAACAGTTCATGCAAGTTCAGTAGTTCTACCTTAATATTATAAAGCAACGAGAATATTTTTTGTGCGCCAACAAAATAACGACTTTTCAACAATATAGTGATGGGCGATTTCAAAACACTGCTTCGGAGCTTTACGAATCGAATCAATGATTCGGATCTCCTATCAAAAGGCTAAACTGCTGAAATCACGTGCCGTTCTGATTCACTGATTCGATTCGTAAAGCTCCGAAGCATTGTGTTTTGAATTCGCCCATCACTATATTGTTGAAAAGTCATTATTTTGTTTTTTTGCTGCACAAAAATATTCTCGTTGCTTTATAATATTAATGTAGAACTACTGAACTCGCATGAACTGTTTTAAATATGTTTTTAGTACATTAATGGATCTTGAGAGAGGAAATGTCATTGCTGTGAATGCAGGCCTCACCGAGCCATCGGATTTCATCAAAAATATCTTAGTTTGTGTTCCGAAGATGAACGAAGGTCTTACGGGTGTGGCACGACATGAGGGTAATAAATGACATTATTTTCATTTTTGGGTGAACTAACCCTTTAAGTATATTTGTAACAAATTTGCATAATGCCAGCCTATGGTCTTCATTGGCTGCCCGCGAACAATGATGCAATCATTGCTGTTCATATCACAGTGTATCAAGTGCCGAAGAAGCCGCCGTAGCTGAAATTTAGATTTGCTATTGGGCGTTTGGTTTCAGAGCAGAGTAGACCAATCACAACAGACTGAGTCATCTGACCAATCAGAGCTGAGTAGACCAATCACAACAGACTCAGTCATCTGACCAATCAGAGCAGATTAGACCAATCACAACAGACTGAGTCATCTGACCAATCAGAGCAGAGTAGACCAATCACAACAGACTCAGTCATCTGACCAATCAGAGCAGAGTAGACCAATCACAACAGACTGAGTCATCTGACCAATCAGAGCTGAGTAGGCCAGTCACAACAGACTCAGTCATCTGACCAATCAGAGCAGAGTAGGCTAATCACAACAGACTGAGTCATCTGACCAATCAGAGCAGATTAGACCAATCACAACAGACTGAGTCATCTGACCAATCAGAGCAGAGTAGACCAATCACAACAGACTGAGTCATCTGACCAATCAGAGCAGAGTATGCTCTCAGAAAGGAGGGGTTTAAAGAGACCGAATCCTTTATTGAACTGTTTCAGACACTGTGAGAAAAGAGCTGATGCTGCAATGTAAAAAAATAAAGTGTTTTTGACCCTGAATGCATGTAAACTTATTGGAGATGACCTCCAAAACAAAATGAGGAACCTTAAAAACAGCATAATAGGGGCACTACTTTATGGAATTGGTCAAATTGACTCTAATCAGATTGACTGTAATTCACCAAAAATCACACTATAAAAAAACTAAAAAAATAAAAATAAAATCTGTTAAAGACAGCAAATCTTTAACATTAATACTTCTTATACATTACAAAAAATAAACATGAGAACATGAGTTTTAAAACTGTATTTAACAACTATTTTTTAAACATTTGTTTTTTCATAAACTGTGAATATGGCACTCGCAAAGCTAAGATCATGAGTCTGATTTACACCAAAATTAACATGCAATCAGTGTTGGGGAAAGTTACTTTTAAAGTAATGTATTACAATATTGCATTACTCCCTGAAAAAGTAACTAATTGCTTTACTTGGTTACTTTTCATGAAAAGTAATGTGTTACATTACTTTTGAGTTACTTATTCTCATTGCGTTACTTATTCTCATTATCTCATTACTTATTCTGGCTTGCTTGTTTGTTTTTTAATAACAACAAACAAGCTCTATTTTTGGCAAAAGTAAAGGCCCTTTCACACCAAAAGTGAAATGAATAAGCTTCAGGCTGATCACAAATGTGATGTTTTACTAAAGTCATTTTTGCTTATTAGTATAGCTGAATTGGATCTTTGATGGTCAGCAGCAAAGACATTGGTTAATAATACAGAAGGATATTTGTTTAATTTAATATATTTAATTATTGCATGTTTGTACAATAAACACACTGTTTTTATTCATTTTGAGGAATACTGAATCTGTTTTTGTGCAAGTAAGATGAGTAAATGCATTTTCACATTTAGTCTAGAGCTACAAAAACCATCATGCTCGCACGTAACACCTCTGCACTTCATTTCTCTCAACTTGGAGATAGGAGAGCTGTCAGTCAATAATAACTTGCTTTACTTATTTGAAAAAGAAACTCAGATATTTTGTTGTAAATTTAAAAGTAGTGCGTTACTTTACTAGTTACTTGAAAAAGTAATCTGATTACGTAACTCAAGTTACTTGTAATGCATTACCTCCAACACTGCATGCAATAACTGAAAAAAATGTACACCTTCAACGCAGTGTAAGTTTCTGCCAAATGCATAAATTCATAAATGTAAATACTCAGACAGTAATTGAGAAACTGACAACAAAATACATAAAAAATGTATTTAGGGTTTGAGTAGCTGCGTTTAACCAAGAAATATGCAGGTCAAATTGACCTAAACATCATAATAGAAATTTTGTACCCAGATTCCACAACACATCAAGGTTTCGACACTTTACAGGCATGTCCATGACTCTAAATGAGAAAAGGTCACAAATTTTCAAGAAAAACAAAGGTTAAACATAATTTCCTACTCAAAAAACACAAAGGATCAAAATGACCTGCAACATAATAGAAGCAATTTTCTCTTCTTTTTTTTTGTCAGTGAAATTTTTCAAGTGAAATATAATTTCTTATTTTGTTTTCTTTTGATTTTGAAGTGTTTTCATGTGATTCACCCATCAAGGGCACTGCAGCTATATGTGCAGATATAGCATGTGATATAGCATGTGCACTTTTCTTTTTTTCACAAACATGCCTCATTTCTATGCAAACTTTCTGCATGCATATAAGAAAACAGATGCAACCCCCTCCAGATGAATTCCCTCCGCAATTTAATGTTGTTTTCGGCCTTGCAGTCTGATGAAAGATTACTTCTTCAAACCGCCCATCAACAACTTGAGCCATGCTTTCATAGACAAATCCCTGGAGTCCGCGTACAGGACCAGCTACCAGGATGAGGTAAGACGTTCCTTTCATTTATCTGTCGCTTTTCATTTGTTCTCACTCTGTCATGGTGTTTATTACTGTTTTTTTTACTCAGTCTAAGTCTGTAATTTTGGCTAACTGCTCAGAACTGTACATTTTGTTTTGCTGTCTGTACTGCCCTCTGGTGGTGTGTCTGTTGAAATGCATGTAAAGATATTATGAGACGTAAAGATGTTATATTAGACAATATCCTTCGAATCAAAGGTCTCACTTGATTTGATGAATCATTCTGTTTCTTTCTTTCTTTCTGTTCATTTTCAGGTTAAGACACATGCTCCCGTCCAGACGTTTGCCAGTCCAACGTTCAGCTCCTTCTTAGACATGCTCCTGTGCTGTTGTGTTTTCCTGGCTCTGTCTTTGGCTTGCTTCCTGCGACCGCTGGTTACCCAGCAGCCCCTGCCCACACCTGCCCTTATAGTGGCCGCAATTGCAGCTGTGCTTGAATGTTTGGCCCTAGTGCTCGCTATACGGTGAGTGTGAAGATTGTGATCATTTAGTTGCCCTGTCGTGTCGTTCCAAACCCATGGATTTTTTTTTAATGAAACATTCTGAATTTTGTATATGTATAATGACAATGACGATGGGTTTGTAGGCAGCTGAACCCAAAAAAAGCTATACTGTGTATTCCAGGTCTTCTGAATCTCATTGACACTTGTGTAAAATCAAATATAGCGCAACATGTCATTTCTAATTTTGAAGAAAATACATTTTACAGGTTTGGAATGACATGAGGGTGAATAAATGATACCAGAACTATCATATTTAAACTTGCCTGTGCGGATGAGGCCAAACGTTTCAAAAGAAGGTTTTACTTGCTCTAAATATTCAACAAATCAAACTGAATTATCGTTTTAATGCATTCCAGAAATGCCTCCAATACTTGTGATCTTTCAGGTCAGAGTATTTTCAACAAGAATTTCAAGCCACTTAAAATGAACGAATTCTACAAATATTGCTGCTTTAACAGAATGGGACTGAGCTGAAAATATTATAAAGTAATATATGTGGTTAAATAATTTAGTGGAATTACACTTTCAGCCTCTGTTTTAACCAGCATGTGGCCGGATCTGTTCCAGGATCATACAAAGCTGTGTTTCATCTTCAAGCTTTATCATTCTTTTGTAGATAAAATTTAAAATTTAAATGCAATTTATTTGCTTTCAGTCACCTTAATGGCATTCAAATAAATGCCAGTGGTTTTTAAGAATATTTCACCTCGAAGCAATGTGAATAAATGCCAATAATTGTTTTACTGCCTGGAAATTGTGGCGAGATTTGATTTTACTGTCTGATAAAAATGTCAATATCAATTATGTGCTTTTTACAGCCAGTACATTTTTGGTCTATTGGAAATTTTAGATGCGTTTTGAGTGTTTTATTGTCTGGGTGATGGACTACAGACTAAATAGACACTATTCCTACTGTGTTTTTGTTCACATCAGTGTGATTTTAGTATCTTTGGGATACTATTATAGTTTTTATTAATATTTTTAATGTTTTTTTTTTTTTGTAATTTTTATTTTCAAATGTTATAATATTTTCATCATTTAATTTATTGTATTATTTAATTTATATTTTATTTTAATTTTATATTTTTATTGATATTTAATTTTAGTTTTTCTGTTTTCATTTTAATTTTAGTTAAAGTTTTAGTCATTTTGTTTGTATTTTTGTCATTTTTTGTTTTTATTTTTTTTAAAACAAATGTTATTTTAGCACATCGAGGTAAGTTATTTTAATTTAAGTAGCATAAAATGTTTTCTATGATTTTAGTTAACTATGGGCCTGTTTACACCTGATCACTTCATGTGTTTTTACTGATCATTTTACTGATCTGATTTGTTAAAATGGTTTAAATATAGTAGTCAACATTTGAAGTGGATCAAAAAAGTTCATCAAAGTTGTCCTAAGAAGAAGGTTTTAGGACAACTATGATGAAAGGTTTTGATCTACTTCAAATGTTGACTACTATATTTACACTTGGCCACATAAATATGTCTCTGCAAAACGCATATAAATCCGATCTTTAATTCCGGCACTATATGCAGATTTAACGGAGTTCACGTCAACGAAAGAAACACATATGAGCTGCATTTTATTGATCATCAGCTAATTTTAAGATCAAAGACTGCAATAGGAGAGAGAGCAGCATCAGCACTGGTTAGATCATTAGTCTCTCTACTTTTAATGAAGAAGATTGTGTGTTGAGCGTCTGTGACTTACTTTCAGTTTAATTTGCAGCAGTTTGTGCGTCGGCTTGCTGAAGAGATACTCTACACATCTGCGGCGATGCATGATGCAGTAGCGCTGACATTTCTAGCTGCATGTCATATAGCCTATAACACGCTCTCACACTTACATTTTTTAACAATTTAGGAGGAGTAAAATTTTCATATGTGGCTTCAATAACCAGATGCATTTACACTTGTCCAGTTTTGTCTGGAATGCGTGTCAGACCACCTCCTGAAGTGGTTTGAGTGATCCGATTTAAAGGGGATCGATTATGCCCCTTTTCACAAGATGTAATATAAGTCTCTGGTGTCCCCAGAATGTGTCTGTGAAGTTTCAGCTCAAAATACCCCACAGATCATTTATTATAGCTTGTCAAATTTGCCCCTATTTGGGTGTGAACAAAAACACGCCATTTTTTGTGTGTCCCTTTAAATGCAAATGAGCTGCTGCTCAACAACAACAAAGCTGAAGAATCTCACACAGCCAAAATGAGGATTGTGAGCAATGGTGTTCAGCCTTACATTGTTCAAAATGAAAGGCTTGCCAAAACAAAGTTACTGGGTTGTCCTTTTTCACGTTTTTCTGGGTTGGTAGATGCACCAGAGACCCAATTATAGCACTTAAAGACGAAAAAAGTCAGATTTTCATGATATGTCCCCTTTAAATCGGTTTGGAAAGCGTTTCGGAGGGGAGGTGTAACCGGGTGTAAACAGGCACTATAATAACAATGGTTCACATCAAATTAAATATGGCGCCTGCTCTGACTAAGGTCCACTGAGTTACACCAAGAAAATGGCTGGCTTAAATTTTCTCATATTCCAGTATGACGTTGTTGAGATGTTTTTCCTATGTGTTGTTTACAATAGACTGTTACTTCAGTCTTAAAACTGGAGAGCATAGTGTACAACACACAGTGTATTTGAAGGGCATGTACTGTTGCTGTACAGTCCTGAAGAAGTGTGCATATCTCATTGTCTGCTTTACAGAAGAGCCTTTTACCTGGACAGCGTTCTGAACTGCACCATGAGCCTCCTCTGGGCCATTTCCGGATGGGTTCCTCGTCACATGATCGGGGCGGTGCTGGTGTCTTTACCTGCCGTGGCTGTCTTCTCTCATATCACCTGCAATATGCATGATTCCATACAGGTAAACACAGGAGCAAATACATTGTGGAGGGGTTTTCATTTATGTCAAATTTATTTATAATATACATTTATATTTATTTAAAATGAATGACATTTGTTTATCATTTTGAACATTCACAAACAAGCACTTGTAGCACATTCATATTGGATTTTTTCATACTTCATACTGGAAATTTGTTCTAGAGAAACCCAGTCCTAGTGCTGCTGTGGATTGCAGCACATTTTCCTTTATCCATTTTTTTCTGTGCATCTTTAGGTAGAATTAAAACATAAACAATAATAAAACATAAACAAATACTATAATAGTATATAAATATTACTAAAATTGTAGTCACAGGTTTGTGTCAAACTTATCATATTGTATTAAATCAATCAAACGCTTTACACATGTTCAGAAGTTTGGGGTTAGTAAGATTAATAATTTTATTCAGCAAGGACACATTAAATAGATCGAATGTGACATTAAAACTTATTTACAGTGTTACAAAAGATTTTTATTTCAAATAAATACTGTTCTTTAAAACTTTCTATTCATCAAAGAATCCTGACAAAAAATGTATCACGATTTCCACAAAAATATGAAGCAGCACAACTGATTTCAACATTGATAATAATCATAAATGTTTCTTGAGCATCAAATCAGCATATTAGAATGATTTCTGAAGGATCATGTGACACTGAGTGAGACTAATTTCAAAAACATTAAAAAAATCTTTCCAACCCTAAACTTTTAAACGGGTGTATATGTATATATAAACATTTTTATGATAGTTTATGCCTGTGTGTTATAAAAGAATGTCCTTGTCTCCTGTCTGCTTGGAAAGTTTATTGGACTGTATTGTGTTTTCCTTCTATTGTAAATTTTCCTTAAAAAAAAAAAAGAGGTGTAAATAAAGTATTTATTGTAAAAAAAAAAAAAAACCCACAAGAAACAATTTCATATACAGAAACAATTTCATATTCAGTATCTCCTTTGTTATTAGCAAAGGAGCAGCAAAACACATACAGCATAGTTATAGTTATAGTCATGCTAACACAATAAATGTGCATGCTGGAGTAAATGCTTTTAAGTGTGCACTTTAGTATGTAAAGTACATATCTATTATGTAACCTTTTATAGATGTGTCTGGTGTCCACTCCACTGGGTAGAAATAGATGCGGTAATTGAAGCACATTTATGCTGCTCTCAGTCATGGAAGTACATATTTCTGTAAACTGCAATCCTGCACGTACTCTGCTGCGAACATGAGCATGTTTAATTCATGTCTAATTCTTTTCCCCAGTTCACCATGTTCACCTGCTGTGCTGTTATAATTGCCATCATCCAGTACTGCAATTTCTGTCAGCTGAGTTTCTGGATGCGTTCAAGCCTGGCGACGCTAGCGGGAATCACCTTTCTCATTGTGCTCTGGAGCCCTCCTTGCAGGTTCAAACAAATACAGATATGCACATTATACACTGAACTATTGCATACTGCAAAAACAATCATAGTTTAAATGAGTATTTTTGACTTGTTTTTGGACAATGAGAATGCATTATATCTTACTGCACTGGCAGATTTTTCTTTTACCTTATTTTAAACAAGAAACGTGTAAAAAATATATATATGCCAGTACAGTAAGACAAAATTTTTAGTTTTTTTTCAACTGGAAAAAAGACATTTAAAACTTGAGGAGTAATGTTTTGTCAAAAGTTTAGGGTCAGTAAATTTTTGGGGTCAGCTTCTTTTGCTCCTCAAGGCTGCATATATTTGATAAAAAATGAAATTAAGTAAAACAGTAATATTGTGAAATATTATTACTATTTAAAACAGCTGTTTTATATTTAAATGTATTTTAAAATGTAATTTATTCCTGTAATGTCAAATCATCATTACTCAGTGTCACATGATCCTTCAGAAATATTTCTATAATGCTGATTTGATGCTCAAGAAACATTTCTTATTATTGTCAATGTTAAGTTGAGCACAGTTGTGCTGCTTCACGATACATTTTTTTTCCAGTTTTCTTTAAGGCTTTTCACACTGTGCTTAACCCTGGGTTATCATCATTCTAAACACTGCTTTTAACCCCGGGTAAAGAAACTTTTCACACTTGTAATTTAGAAGTGAGATCAGCACCGCTTTTTACCTGGGGTTATGAAACCTGTTTGCACTATTAACCCCGCATTGCGGTGCCAACCTGTACAGTGTGAAACATTGCGGTGTTAGAATGTTACGAGTAGATGCTTAGCTACCTAACCAATCGCGTGCCTCATATTCACATGCGTTGGACAGTCACAGAAACACAGCGTGTTGTATAAACATTTAGTCGTTTCAGCGTTTGATAGGGAAAATGTCAAGCGGCGACGGAAAACGAAACCGAAAAAGAAACAATTTCATTCCTTTATAGTCTGAAAAGTCCATTCAGAAAAGAAAAAAAAAGAAAACTAAAAACTTGATGGTACAGGGTTTAGGAATGTACAGATTTGTTAGCCCCGGGTAAATTACAAGCAGTGTGAAACGTGAAGCAAGATCATCCAGGATTCTGTTTACCAGGGGTTTAGAATGAATGACCAGGGTTAACTATTTCAAGTGTGAAAAGCCCTTTTGATGAATAAGAAAGTTCAAAAGAACAGCATTAATTTGAAATAGAAATCTTTGTAACATTATAAAGGGCTTTTCACACTTGAAATAGTTAACCCTGGGTCATTCTAAAGCCTGGTTAAACGGAATCCTGGGTTATCTTGCTTCACGTTTCACACTGCTCATAATTTACCCGGGGTTAACAATTAATCATGGGTATTCATAAGCTGATGTTTCACATTGCACATTCCTAAACCCTGGGTTAACATTCTTGTTTGCATATTTGTGGTGTCAGTGTCATTGATTGGATGAACGCAGCACATGACCTGTTTACATAGGCTAGCTAGCTCTAGCATTGCGCATCTTTGTATTGCCAACTGTACTATCGAGTTTATACTGAATGGACATTTCGGACTATAAAGGTAAAAATTAAATGGTTTCTTCTTCACTCAAATTGTTGCGTTTTCTGCCAGCATTTGACATTTTTCCTCTCAAACACTGAATTTACTGTTTATATACAATGCGCAGTGTTTCCATGACTGTCCAAAGCAGGCAAATATGAGGCACGCGATTGGTTGTCTGTTGCTAAGCGTCTAGCTGTAACATTCTAACACAACATCATTTCACACTGTAAGTTTGGCACAGCAATTTGGGGTGAACACCGCAAAAGTGGTGCTAACCCTGCTTCGGAGCAGGGTTTCATAACCCCAGGTAAAAAGGAGTGCTAACCCGCTTCTAAATTACAAGTGAGAAATGTTCCTTTACCCGGGGTTAAAAGCGGTGTTTAGAACGACGATTACCTGGGGTTAAAGGGTGAGTTCACCCAAAAATTAAAATTTCTGTCATTAAGTACTCACCCTCATGTTGTCTCAGACCCGTAACACCTTTGTTCATCTGTGGAACACAAATTAAGATATTTTTTGATGAAATCTGAGGGTTTCTGATCCACACATAGGCAGCAACGACATTGCACCTTTTGATGTAAAGAAAGGTATTAAAGACATTGTTAAAATCGTCGCTTCATAACATTAAGGTTGAACCACTGTAGTCATGTTGCCGGTTTTAATGATGTCTTTAGTACCTTTCTGGACCTCAAAAGGTGCAATGTCGTTGCTGCCTATGTGTGGATCAGATACGCTCGGATTTCATCAAAAACATCTCAATTTGTGTTTCGAAGACAAACAAAGGTCTTATGGGTTTGGGCAACATGAGGGCGAGTAATTAATGACAGAAATCATTTTTGGATGAACTAATCCTTTAAGCACAGTGTGAAAAGCCCTTAAATATCTTTACTGTCACTTTTGATTAATTTAAAGCATCTTTTCTGAATAAAATTATGAATTCATAAAGGTTTATGATTTATGGTGCTTTTGAATGGGCTTTTATAGATTAGCTGTGTTATTCTAATACTAATTCAAAGCTAACTTTTCTCTGTCAATTTTTCCTTTAGCACTTGGGAACGTTTATTTTTGAGGTAAGTTTAAGACTACGGATACTTCTTTCTGTTTCACATTTTAATGGCTTGCTTTTATGCTAGCATACCACTCAAAAGTTCTCAATCCAGTTCTTGTTTTACCATTGAAATTGTCTACCTCTATATTCACTCTACCAGATCCAGTGACTTAAACAGCAGCATCAATGATGTCCAGTCCTCTGCAGAAGATTCAGCCCAACTACAGGATCTACTCGGCCCAGAGGCTTTGGTTGCCTTTTTCCTGTTGCTTCTCCTTGTTTGGTTCCTCAACCGCGAGTTCGAGGTGAGCTACCGTCTACACTTCCACGGGAACGTGGAAGCAGACCAACATCGCATCAAGATCCAAAACATGCGGGACCAGGCGGACTGGCTTCTGCGCAACATCATTCCCATCCACGTGGCCGAGCAGCTGAAGGTGACCCAGAGCTACTCGAAGAACCACGACAACGTGGGCGTCATCTTCGCCAGCATCGTCAACTTCAGCGAGTTCTACGAAGAGAGCTATGAAGGTGGGAAAGAGTGCTACCGCGTCCTGAATGAACTCATTGGGGACTTTGACGAACTCTTGCGCAAGTCTGATTTTTCCAACATCGAGAAGATCAAGACGATTGGCGCGTCCTACATGGCAGCGTCTGGGCTCAATACGCAACAGTGTAGCGACCAGGCCCATCCGCACGCCCACCTGCGAGCGCTCTTCGAATTTTGCCTGGAAATGATGCGAGTGGTGGACGACTTCAATAAAAACATGCTGGGCTTTAAGTTCAAGTTACGGATTGGGTTCAACCACGGACCCCTCACTGCGGGAGTCATCGGCACCACCAAGCTCCTCTACGACATCTGGGGAGACACGGTGAACATCGCCAGCCGGATGGACACAACTGGCGTGGAATGTCGCGTTCAGGTTAGTGAGGAGAGCTACTGTGTGCTCAGCGGAATGGACTACGAGTTCGACTACCGCGGTACCGTCAACGTGAAGGGCAAGGGTCAAATGAAGACCTACCTTTACCCGAAGAGTGCAGACAGTGGACCTGTACCTCAATACCAGCTCTCGGTCTCTCCAGAAATTCGAGCGCAAGTGGACGGCAGCATCGGACGCTCGCCCACTGATGAAATCGCCAATATGATGCGGCAACCAGTGCCAGTAGAGTAGGTGCGTCTTTCTCCGTGAGTTCAGGGCTTACCGGAGAGGGATACGTTGGTAGAGACTTTCCTGAAAAAGTTGCTGGAAGCAATGGTACATCCAAGGCCCATCGATCTGCATCTGCTGTTGTCCTGACTTGCATACCAGAAACCAACCTGAGCACAAGCGGTAAACCAGCAGAACCAACCTTGACCTCTCCTGTCCGCGCAGAAAACGCAGAGGCCACTGCAAAAAAGGCGGGAGAAGTAGCGTACATGGGTGAAATGACCAAACTTTGACTCTAAACGCGCCAACAGTGTTGTTGCTGTTGGTCTTAACCCTTTAAACGTGAGCTTGCAACCCTCTCCGTTGAGTTTGTAGGGATAGGCATGTTTAGGGACGAATGCTAGCGTAGATTTGTATCTGTGTATGTGGAGTGGAAAGTTTAAGCACATAATCTTAAAGTGTTTATACCGCTAGCTGAACCAGGAGACATTTTCACATCTAGTGCCGTGGATGGCGGTGCTGGACTGTAAAAACTCAGAGGAGCCACATGAACCATTCCTACATGGAATAAGAAATGCTGGGGAGATGGATTGGGTCGGCACAGACCTGAAGTCCCATCCTTAAACAGACCGCAATTATTCCCGCTAATTTAATTTTGACTATCATTCACCTACTATTGTCTGCCTTCCGTGAATTGTTTTCTTTTAATGAAGTGCCTTTAGGATGATAACAATATGTAAGAGGCATTCAAAATAAAAAATAAAAAAGATTTCTCAATCAAGTCTTTAGCTGAAGATCTAAAAGATCTAGCATGTAAAATTGATGTTAGAAAATGCTTTAATTTTTGTGAAAGTATTTGATATATTTTGGAATATTTATAGATATTTTTTGAGTTCTCGCTGTCGAACATTCATCAGTCAGTATTCCAAACAATTTTACAAAGCAAAACTCTATATTGCGATGATTGCGATTTTAAAAAGACCCAAGACTATGAATGGTGCATGGCCAAAAGTGTCTGTGAAGAAGTATTAGTGAAATGTAGAGCAAGCTATGGGCTAAATCCACCTACAATCAAGAATATCAAACATTTCAAAGGAGATTACTTCTCTTGCTTTTTCTTGATGCATGTATTCCTAACTGTCTGATTATGGCCATTCTGTCTCTTTTTTCGCGATTTTTCCTGTCTCTCTTCATTCTGCAGCTAAATGTTAGGTTGAGAACTAACAATGAGTTCTTAGACAGCGTGGCAAGTTTGCCTTAATGCTAATGAGATCATAGTCTTAAAGGACACACTCGTAGTCTTAAAGGACAAAAATGCATTCATGCATAAGCTACTGTGACTGGTTTTAAGATATAGGCAGTTTGTTTAAAAATCAACGTAAAATCAACATTGAACCCATAGTTCCTAGTCTTACTCTGGATGATTCATCAGTGCACGTAGTTGTAAAAGCAAAAATGTTTGTCTTTGTAGTCTTTCATCAAACTTTCTCAGCCTCTGAAATGACTTTTCTTTTCGGCTGCACGGGCATGGAAAATAAAGTTAGCCAATAGCTAAATAACATTGTATTAGGCTACTTTCGTAGGTAGTGCAGCAATTCAATGCTGATTAATGGTAAACTGATTATGGCAATAATAGCAAATAACAATAGATTTGAAAACATTTTAAAGGTTGTTTCAGTTGTTTCAGGATTGACTTTATTCTGCCTACTTGGATAAAATTGCCAGGTATTGCCTGATAGATAAAATTAAATCGTGTCCTACATTATTTTTACTCATTGAATATTATGTTGCACTTATAGGTGCAGTAAGTGATTTTTGAGACATAAACACACCCCTCCCTTCATTGCTCTGCCCCCAAAATGCACAAACACGTGATGCAGCTTTATCATAGCTGAAGCCAAGCAAAATAATGCTTCGTGAAAAATAAAGTGAAGATGGTGAACAAATGACTAGGAAGAACAAAAAATGAACATAGGGTATACAAGAGTATCAAGCAAGAGTTGGGTGTTAGTAGGGCTGCCCCCTAATACTCGACTAAAAGAGACTTAGTCGACCAAAAATTTTATTATTTGGTTAGTCGCAGAAAAAAAAAAGCCTTGTGGCGAAGTCACGCAGTCCGTGAGGGACAAGTTGTTAACGGCGGGTCCATATTGGGCAGGAAATCCAAACATTTGCTTATCATCCATCAACCTCAAATACGGCTTATCATTTTAAACATGTAAGTAGTAGCAACTTTACATGGCTGCTCGCTCTAACGTTAACCTAGATAAATGTGCGCTATTATTAGGTGCATATCTAAGTTTGTGCGGAGTGTGAAGCTAAAGTATAACGCGCTTACTCCATGACATGGAGGCACTGGCACAATCACTTGCATTTGTTCCTGATAACAGCGGAAAATACGCCATCATTTTTGGTCATACAGATAAGAGTAATACCTAATTCGTCACCTAATTGTGTAAACTCACAATAACAAGAAAACATTGTGCCTTTGTAAAATAAAGAAAACAAACAGGATGTGCTGCCGTCTCGGACTCTGTGAACTTGAGCATGTCAAAAAATAAACCATAACTCAGTGTATACTACTCACAAACGAAAGAAATATATCTATAGAAAACTTGAAATGTCAAGCAATTGTGGAAAACAAATATTCTTAGATTTTGTAATCCATATGAAACATGCATATAGGCGCGTCCACTACTGCAGAGATGACGAGTCAGCATTGTCGACTTCACTGCAGCCGAAAACACAGAAAACATTATCAATAAATTATTAAAATGTTTAGTCAGTCTCCTTGCTGTTTTTTCATGACACATTCATAATCGTTACTTTTGCCGGTGCGCTGCGGCAAGCTTTATGCGTGCGTTTGAGCACTAATTAGGCTATGTGTTATATACAGTAGGCAATTAAAGGCTCATTATTCTGATTTATATGGCTTATTAATATACACGTGCGATTAGTCGACTAATCACTGAAGTAAACGACTACTAGTCGACTAGAAAAAACTTTAGTCGAGGGCAGCCCTAGTTGTTAGTCACCAGCAGCACAATAGCTTTGCTTGTAAACCTTACTCCCTTGGGGCCGGTTGCACCAGCTGGATGTAAATAAGTTGGGTGTAAGCTCTACGCTGGACTTAGTTACGTCCAGCTTTCCGATGAATATTTACACCTGTTGCACCATCTAAAACTACAACTAGGCGCAGGTTTTCTAGGCACACGCTGGCATGTTCTACAGCACTGTTAGTTGAGACGCCGTTCACGTTACTATGGTTATCAATTTGAATTTATTGGCTCCAACGAATAGATGAAAAATTACTGCTGAGCCAAAAAAAAGAAAAATAAATTACTCAGATTGTGAAACAAGAAAAATTATTGAGCTATTCAGTAAGTAATCATTACCCTTCTTTTTCCACCCTCTCTCCTGAGTCGTGAGACTCAGATCTACTAGTCTGATCTACTTTCAACAACATTTCTCAGAAATCACTTACTGCATTTTTAAGAAAATACTTCAAATGAGAGTACGAGCGTGCCATTTCACATTGGCTTTGATTTTGGATGTCGTCCACTGACAGAGTAAGCGAGAGAAATTAATGAAATTAGTTAAATGTGAAAAACAGAAACTTTAACTATATTTCAAAATAAATGGACAAGAAATTATGTGCCCAGAACGGTTGCAAGGACTGGCTATAATCTAGGTAAGATACTCCGGCCAGTCAAATGTACAGACTCGTGTGAATATTAGAATAGATTAGACCATAGCCTTGACTCTGCCTGCTTGTCATTTGATGTGCAATAGTAAAGGGTAAATTATCGTATGGGATATTAGCAAAAGGATCTGTAAAAGTAGATTTTGCCATTGAGTTGTCGCTTTGTAAGTAACTTAATCTGCACTGATAGATACTGCATCCATTTTATGACTGTCACATGCTTTACTGTACATGATGTGTTTACCTTTTGATAGCAGTTTAATTGTTTTGGTTTTCTTCCCTTACATTTTGGCTTTATGATAGGAAACCTCTATTAGTTTAAAAGGGTTGTGTGCTCAAAGATTTGATGTTGATTTTTTGTGCTTCACATTTATAGGGATTGTGCTCTGATTTAGTAATTATAAGAAAATGTGAAATGTATAACTTTTTTGACATTTCTGTGAATTTGCAATCTGCCAAGAACCTATACAGGTAAAAGGGAATTTGTCAGTATTTCTCATTGTATATATTAGTGCCTTTTACTCATTTAGAATGCATCGACTAGTCAAATAACATCATTCTTGTTTTTATGTTCGTTTTCATACTGCTTGTGTATGATAAATGTCTTCAGATTTAGCGCTGTGCCTTTTCTTAACAATTAGCTTGACATGTTCATTCTCCCTGTATATTCCTTTTGAATGTGAACTTTGTAGGATGGATATTGTCATTTTACTCCAAGGTGCCATTGTTAAATAAGTCATTTTTATTCTCTGCTGATTTTAATACTGTTAGGTTGATGTGTTTTTGGTGACGCCAAGCATAGCAATCCATGTATTTATAATATATTTTATAGGGCACAACTTTTGCTAAATAATAAAAGTGCCCTTGCTGTCTGGAGGGGGAATGAGCACACAACCCTCCTCTGTTTCAGAGAGCAGAGCAATATAAAAGTTGATCCAACTAAATAAGCATTACGCTTCAGCCTCTGAACTGCTGCTTTAGAGCTTGAACTTAGCTTGACGAAGCACATTTATGTTTTCTGTCATAGTCATTTTAATGGAAATGTACTTCTTATGAACTTTCCATTCCATTACTTCTGCTTGAGACTTCATTGTGAGCAAAGCAAACACACATTTAGGGTGAATGAAAGGGCTGATCTATATGCATGATAACAGTAGAGCCACATTTTATTTCATTTAATCTACTTTACAATCACTTCAATTGGTCCAATTGATGATTACAAGCAATTTGACATAAGACATGTGTATGTAAAATCTGACACACAAATGTGTGTTTTCAATAGAAGTATCACACACTGGGACTTCTTGCCAAAGAGTGTAATTATTAAAGAATGTATGATTTTGAGTTTCAGTCAGTTTCTTTGGAGATATTCATTTATAAACTCTGTATTCATTTGTATAAATGTTCTCCTATGTTTGTACATACGCATTGATCTGTATTGACACATAGCTTAAATCTTTTTTTGTATTATTTATACCGATGCATGTGCCATACTGTTCGTCAAAGCTAATGGATGAAAAGGGAAAGTCAATAATACAGTGTTGAAGTCTGCCTTCTGCCTGTTGATTTGTAGTTAATCTACCTTAAACCTTTCAGTGTCTGTTCACATTAACAATATATCCTGCACACACACTACAACACAAGTCTTTTATCCCTTTAAATATGACTTTCCGTGCTATCTAGTATGCGTTTTTGTATACACACAGTTGTATTTACAAATTGCAAGAATGTACCATGTCAGTTTGCAGTTAGTAATGAAAAATCTCTTTCAAACAGGGAAGGAAACTTGAATTTAGTTTTAATAAAGAGGTGTCAAAGTGACAATAGATAGTACTAACTGTAATAGTTATTACCATGGTACACTTTTGTAAGGGTACACGCAAATTTGAATACTACATCTACGACATTTACATGTAAACCACGGCCCCTAGCGGCTGTTTTGGTTACGACCGCGTGACGTACGCGTTTGCGTAAGGGGCGTGGCTGTGCAGCCCCTCCCCCTCCACAGTCTGGCTGGAAAAGAAAAAAAAACTTTTTGTATCGAAGGAATCAACAGCCGCCATCTTGTCGCGGATGAGCGTCAGGATTTCGGGAGAGCATTATATCATTTTTTACGCATCCGGCTCCATCGGAACCGGCCTAAATAGCTTCTCTGCGACGAAAACGACAAGCTTTGGGCCAAATCGCGGATCTTTGTGGCGAATATCAGCGTAATGGAGCCGTTTTTGTGGTCGGCTGGAAAACCCCCGTATATCTGATTTCCCCCTTCAGCGCGAGCGGCGCTCCTGTGCCACTCGCCTATATTAAAATATATTTTTTCCCCATATTTTTCATTTATATTACTGGACTTTACTGATTATTCGATTCGGGCTGGACATGGAGCTTGAAGGTCTTTATTTTTATTCGCAGAAAATAGCATTTTTGAAGAGACTCACGCGAACCACTTGAAGGAATCGAGATTGAGATTTTTTCCCTTCGTCGTTTATTTCTCGGTTTTAACGATGATATAATTTATTTTTGTGGGGTTTGGGGCGATCATTAAGGTTAATTATGCGGGTTTTGGGTGTTGGATTATCATGGGGTGAATGGCGATGGCGGAGCGGGGCGCTGTTGAGTCGCGTTTGAGCCCCATCTGTTAATTATTGGCTCCTGATCGCTGAATAATAATAGAAAAACCCGAGGGTTGATTTGATTTATTTCGCTTTGTCCCCCTCCCGGGCTCTTGGAAGACGAATTTATTGCTTTTACGTGTTTTTTTGTGAAGCGAGAGAGAGAGCACGATGGCTGATAATCTACTGGATATGGGTCCCCCCAACGCAAAGCGGCCCAAACTGAACTCACCTGCGCTGTCCTCCTCCGACACTCCAGGTATGATGCTTGTTTCTTGTCAGATCTTACCTGTCAAATCTGAAAACTTCTCAGACGTCATCTGTCATATCAGAAATCTAGATAAGAACCTCTCAATCAGGTCACCTGTCTCATAATACATCTGCTCAGACGTCTAATATCTGACCAGAAACCCTTTTAGACCAGACTAAACTCTCACGTGTTCAATAAGGAATCTCCCAGGCCAGGTTCAGGTAGAAATCTCATCTGTCCTATCAGAAACCGTCCAGAATAGGACCAGGTAAGTCTGAACATCAGGTATGCTGCTCACCTGTCCCATCACAAATCGGTCAATGCAGGTAAGATTCTCGGTTGTCCTCAAGACTCGGTTTATGTGGGACTCTCACATCTCAGACCAGATCCAGGTCTTACTAGAGATTGATCAGTTCTGCTTTTTCTATTACAATATCTATTGTTTTTAAACTAACGTTTCTGATAACTGATATGCAGAATCAATTTTTTACACACTAATAACTAGATGATCATTACACAGCAGTAAAAAAAATATGCATTATAATTTTTTTTATTAATAATAATTATTTTTAGTATTACAATTGTTTATGCAAAGCTATTTTGTGACCTAAATGGTCCCAGTTTTTTATCTTTATTTTGAGTTTATTGTTAAGCTACTTGTTTCTCACTTGAGAATTAATCACTGTTATTTACTTAAAAGATAATCACTCAGATTATTATATTTTAATTTATGTAAAAAAATATTTTTTTTACATATTTTATAATTGTGTTGTGTATTGTTGTTGGGTGTCTTTATATACACAACCATCTAATTGTGCAGTTTATCGGTAGACTCAGGATTAAAGATAATGGGTTAAACCCAAAGTTCACCCAAAAATGAAGTTTCTGTCATTAATTACTCACCCTCATGTTGTACCAAACCTGTAAGATCTTCGGAACGCAAATTAAGATATTTTTGATGAAATCCGAGAGGTTTTTTTTTATTAAGCAACGGCATTTCTGGCAAAAGTATTAAAGACATAGTTAAAATAGTCAATGTTACTGCAGTGGTTCAACCTTAAAGTTATGAAGTGATGAGAATACTTTTTGTGCGCAAAAAAACAAAACAAAAATAACTACTTTATTCAACAATTTCTTCTCTACCCTGTCAGTCTCCTACACATTGAACGCAGTGCAGAGCTTCCGTGTTTACATCTGAACGCCAGCTCAGTATTGGCCGATGCTGACGCAGGAGCCGGCCAATACTGAGCCGACGTTCGGACGTAAACATGGAAGCGCTGCACTGGGTTCACTACGTCAACAGCGTATGACAACAGTTCAAATTGTTAAATAAAGTCGTTATTTTTGTTTTGTTTTTGCGCACAAAAAGTATTCTTGTCGCTTCATAACATTAAGGTTGAACCACTGTAGTCACGTGGACTATTTTAACAATGTTTTTACTACTTTTCTGGACCTTGAATGACAGTAATTACGTTGCTTTCTATTGGGGATAAAAAAAGAAACCCTCTTGGATTTCATCAAAAATATCTTAATTTGTTTTCTGAAAATAAACGAAGGTCTTGCGGGTGTGGAACGACATGAGGGTGAGTAATAAATGACAGAAATTTCATTTTTGGGTGAACTAACCCTTTAACAGATACAACTTTTGACCTTAAAGTATTAGTAAAGGTTGAGATTAATGTTAAATAAGATTAATATGCTGCAGAGGTATTGTTCATAATGTTAAATAATATAGTTAAAGCTGCAGTCTGTAAATTTTTTTGGTTAGAAATTATCCGAAATCAATTTTTGAGCAAGTACATAACCAGCCAATGTTCAAAACGATCTCCTTACCTTAGCCCGATTCACAATGGTAAGCTTGTAATAATCTGTTCTAATTCGAGAGGTATTGGTAGGTTTCCGCGGGAAATACGAGCTTCCGTCGTTCATCTTTGCGTCGTGACATCACGTCTGTATACATAAAGGAGTCCGGGCTAGTAGGCTATATCGCGTGTGTGGATGCTGCAGGTGGCGGATCGTTTGTTCTTACAGCAGCTGGAATATAATTAAACTTGTTATTTTGATGGCGGATTGTAATCAAGAAAGTTCAAAACAATAATCATCGTTGACGACTGGTGCGTTGATAGACAACCCACACATACACCTCAAAACATTAGATTCTTCCACGCTGAGGAGCCTTGCCAATGCATAACCTGTGTAAAGAAGATTACTCCGCAAATAACTGCAATTTCAGGATTCAAACAGAGATGGTGACAAAGAAGTAAAATTTATGGACTGCAGCTTTAACAAATTAATCCTTTTTGTTAAGTGTTACTAAACCATCTTTATTTTTATTTGTCTTAATTGTTAAGCTGCATATTTGTGGCTTGAGAATGAATAACTTGTTTATTCCAGAAAAACAATTACTTTTGCATACTTAAAAATACTGTTGTTGGTTGCTTTTATTTAGATACCTGTCAAATGGTTTGTAATAAACATCCGATAACCGAAAAGTGTGAATATTGGCAAAATATGTCAGTCAAAGTGATTTTTAGACACTCTCTCTTGATCTCACCTGTTGCATCAAGTCAAGCCAAGTTCAGGTTGAGACACTTATCTGGCACATAAGAATCCTCACAAACTGGGTTCAGGTAAGACTTTCACCCCAGAACCTGGTCTATGTGATAATCTTAAAGGGTTAGTTCACCCAAAAATGAATTTTCTCTCATTAATTACTCACCCTCATGTCGTTCCAAACCCGTAAGACCTTCGTTCATCTTCGGAAAACAAATTAAGATATTTTTGATGAAATCCAAGGTTTTTTTATCCTCCATAGAAAGCAATGTAATTACAAGGTCCAGAAAAGTAGTAAAAACATCGTTAAAATAGTCAGCTTGACTACAGTGGTTCACCCTTAATGTTATGACGCGACGAGAATACTTTTTGTGCGCAAAAGTAAAAGTAACGACTTTATTCAACAATTTCTTCTCTCCCCTGTCATTCTCCTACCCTGTTCACGTTTTGCACTTCCGGGTTCTACGTCAGAACGCAGATTCATTGGCCGGCTCTTGCGTCAGCATCACACACATGTGTCAGCCAATACTGTCAGCGTTCTGACGTAGAACCTGGAAGCGCTCAACGTAAACAGTGTAGGAGAGTGATAGGGGAGAGAAGAAATTGTTGAATAAAGTTGTTACTTTTGTTTTGGTTTTGCGCACAAAAAGTATTTTAGTACTTTGCTTCATAACATTAAGGTTGAACCATTGTAGTCACGTTGACTATTTTAACGGTGTTTTTACTACTTCATGGAGCTTGAATGTGGCAGTTGCATTGCTTTCTATGGAGGATAAAAAAAAATCTCGGATTTCATCAAAAATATCTTAATTTGTGTTCTGAAGATGATTGAAGGTCTTATGGGTTTGGAACAACATGAGGGTGAGTAATTAATGACAAGTTTCATTTTTGGGTGAACTAACCCTTTAAGGCCCTTCACACTGAACACAATGCGATAAAGCTGACGAACGGTGCTTTCACATGAAACTCGAATACATTGATTGCCTTCGGCTTATTCACACCTGCACAATAGGTGGCGCTGACTGTGAATGAGGTTTTGTATGTATCTCGTAGGTTATTTGGCTTTAACCTCGTCTGCTGCACAAAATACAACAGTAAATTAAGATAAAGTTTGGTGCTACATTAGAAACACAAACTATCTGTAATTGTTAGGAGAATTCTTTTGACCAAATAAATCATAAAATAATCGCAGCTGAGGATCAGCTGGTTAGTTCACCCCAAAATGAAAACTCTGTCATTAAGTACTCACCCTCAAGACTACACAAATGATGATCTTTGAATTTTTGAGTGAACTAACCCTTTAGACCACCATTGTGTGCTTGTGATAACTTCCGATTGTGGATTTTGATTATATAATGGGCAGACATGCATTATTTGTAGTGTTTCAAAAAAACATATAGAACACATATTGTCGTAATCTCTCAGTTATGTACTGAGCTCAGAATGAGGAAGTGTACAGGATGTCGTCATCTGGAAGGGCAGGAGTTATGATCACATAATATGATTGACAGATCTAGACAGAATGAGTGTTGTCTGACTCATAACACACGTGCACCTGGAAGAAAACAGACATAGTGCTCTGTACTCTGTTTCAGCAGCATTGAAAATTATATTCTGTATAAAATAAATTTTCTCTTCTCTCTTCCCGGAATACTTTTCTTCAGTTTACACTGTTTTTCAAAATGGTGGCACCAATCTCGCCCTTTTGTGCAACAGCAGTGGCTCCAGGTGCGTGATCTAAAGCTCAAATCTAATTGGACGGTGGCCTGTTTCATCATGGGGCGACGGGGGAAAAAAAATCGACACACTGGTCGAAAAAAAAAAAAAAAAAAATCTCGCTGTCGCGCTGCAATTGATTGTGCCCAGTGTGAATAGCTACATAGGGATCTATTGTTTCGATTCAAGAGCATCGTTGCATTGAACATTCTCGTCACTTAAACATGCTTGAAAGGTCATTTATAGTCCATCAGAAATGGCCTGGTCGCTGTTCTTGTCAGCGTGACTCTGCTGCACAAAAGCAATTCTAGCAAAGGCCCTTATTTCCGGTATGTGATGTTTAGACTGCAACCAGGAGTGCATTGAATTATTGTACAACAAATCTGTGCACCATACTTTGCACGTTGAAGTTAATATTTTAATTAATTACTGGTGCGGTCAAAGACAAATTTCAACCACGGTTGACAATAAAGATGTATTACTAGTATTATTATTATTAATTTTTGTTTAGTGATGCATTGAAATTTCAGCAACTGACAACTTCATCCAAAATGGTTTTGGAGGGCCGAAATCATTGACCGAAACAGTGATGTTTAATTAGTGTTTTTTTTTTCATTTTTTTCTCTTCCACGTTGCTACTAGTTATAGCATGAAATAAACATCGGAAGGTTTGTTGAAACAAACAGTAAACTTATTGAAATGTTTAGTGTAATCAGTTAGTCAGTGTTTCAACTGCATAAAGACATCAATAAAATGGCTTGTAAACAAAATTTCACAGTAGGGCTGGGTGATATGACCAAAATCTTATATCACAATATGAGTAATTTTATATCACGATAACGATATATATCACAATATAGTTATTTTTGCTTTAAATAAGATTTTTGTGATCAACATATCCATATCATTGAAATTTCATAATTGTCATCAATTTCAATATAATTTAAAAAATTAATACTAGCCTAAAAAACTCTCAAGCTTACTGAAGACAAATAAACTGTGATTGATAAAGAGCAAAGAAAACAAACTACAATAGAACAAAGACAGACGAAATAGACCTACATGAAAAAACTTAAAGGAACACTCCACTTTTTTTGAAAATAGGCTCATTTTCCAACTCCCCTAGAGTTAAACAGTTGAGTTTTACCGTTTTCGAATCCGTTCAGCCGATCTCTGGGTCTGGCGGTACCACTTTTAGCATAGCTTAGCATAGTTCATTGAATCTGATTAGACCGTTAGCATCTCGCTCAAAAAAATTACCAAAGAGTTTCGATATTTTTCCTATTTAAAACTTGACTCTTCTGTAGTTACATCGTGTACTAAGACCGACGGAAAATGAAAAGTTGAGATTTTCTAGGCCGATATGGCGATATGGCTATATAGTTCCTAGCCATATCGGCCTAGAAAATCGCAACTTTTCATTTTCCGTCGGTCTTAGTAGACGATGTAACTACAGAAGAGTCAAGTTTTAAATAGGAAAAATATCGAAACTCTTTGGTCATTTTTGAGCGAGATGCTAACGGTCTAATCAGATTCAATGAACTATGCTAAAAGTGGTACCGCCAGACCCGGAGATCGGCTAAATGGATTCGAAAACGGTAAAACTCAACTGTTTAACTCTAGGGGAGTTGGAAAATGAGCCTATTTTCAAAAAAAGTGGAGTGTTCCTTTAAAGCACTAGAAAATGTATAAAGTAATCAAAGGTATAAAAAACAATGCATAGTCTTTACTGTGTAAATCAAATATACATTTTTTCTTATTAAAGTTACAAAAGCAAGCAGTGAGAGATTTTCTCTTTTTTTTGTTTAACCCTTTAACCCTTAAAGACCTAGAGCATTTTTGGGGCACCTGACTCGCCTGCACTTTTCTCTGGTTTTCTAGCCCATTCTAGCAGTCAGCATCAAGTGCCATACATCATTTTAAACAGGACAACTTGAAGTTTCAGTTTAGCTCATTTAAAGTGCGAATGTTACATTTATTTTGTCTGAGAATGGATAAAATTCCCAGAATTTCAAAAAAACGCCAGCAAAAATCTAGTGTTTTTCACTGTAAACTCACACAAAACCTCCTGAAGTTTGGATTTTTTCTTTTAAAAAGTTATATTTGGATGTTTTAAACTTTCAGATGAAATTTTGTCTAAATTTAACAATCTCTAAGCAAGTTATGGCCATTTGTTACAATGTTACTGTAGATAAAACTACAGTATTACTCTTTAGGGATAAACAGGTGCACTTTATTTATTGATAATGTGTGTCCAAAAAAGGACAGGGAGTACAATTAATACAAAAAAATGTTATACAACAGAACACTAACGCAAAAGTGACTTATTAGAGAATTATATTTTCAATCTGAACATGAGTAAAAACAGTGTTGCAAGTAATGAAAACAATTATGAAAATTGTCTTGTGCAACAAAAATAAAAACAGTGCAAAGGTTTTTTCACAAAATACACACAAAATGAGAGAGAAAAATTAGCTCAACTGAACTACTAATGTTAATGATCTTCACAAACTATAAAAAGTATTTAGATGATATAACAACCAAACAGATCAGTCCTGTGGCTGTACTCCTCACGTTCGCATCGCATGTGATTGCACCGGTTCACTGCGTAGAGACACGTTTGAAAACATAAATTGCAATAACTTATCTGATGTGAAACTGTTTTATCCTCATTTTTGGTTCATGTTATGTCAAAGTCATGCTTTGTAACATGACTGTTCTCATTCAAATCTGTTATTTTTGTGTTTGTTTTCGTACACGCAGATACACGCACACGCAAATACTTTCATTTTGCGCTTATTCATACTTCCAAAGAAACATGATAGTATCGTGGTTCAAATGACCAAAACCTATGTTTATTGGTTGAGATGATGATGGTTTGAACCAATCTGGGCATAGGAGGCGGGACTAGGCAGTCGTTCCTGTTTGGCTTAGAGGAACAAACCACATGCATTGCCTTGACGAATCAATGCTGCAGATTTTGATGACGTGACCAGTCTCACCACGGCGCCTCTGAATGTCAGAATGTGATAAATGCATCTTCTTTATGGTACATTTTAAAGCACACAGATTGGATTAGCGCTTCAAAAGTTATTAAACTTTTAAGAACGATAGTTCTTTTTGGCCGCCAGCAGCCGTGTCGGTTTTTGAGGGTTAAGACTGACTGCACCGATCCCTTAACTCGAGCCTTGTCTTTCTCAACTGTACCTTCACTTAAGACATAAATGGCTCTGTTTACTTGCAAATACGTGGTCAGCTTGACACATAGGTATGTACCATTCAAGCCCAATTAGGCATCAAAAAAATACTCAGTTCAGTCCTCTTGGCTCTATAAGCAGCGCTTCATGTCGCGCGTCTATCAGACAGCGCTGAGAAACAGTCTCTCGCAAATGAGTTGTCTTTCGCTGCTAATTGCACTTAAACAGTTTAAAAACACTTGTTTTTAAACCGCAATGCTTAAAAACTCATGAAAATTATAATCTTTCGTGACCGCGCAGCATAGCAACCTCATGTGAGCGTAACCTTGACAGAGGCGATAGTCCAAAATCTCTACCAGTCGACAAATTTCTACCAGCTAATCATGTCTACCTGTATATCGCCCACCCCTACTTATTGTGCTTAATACACTTTAGCATTGAGCATGTCTCTAATTCGCGAACGCCTTCTGAGAGAGGCAGGTTTCATGGGTGCACTTTGACAGTGTGCCAGTCAGTACAAGTGCTGCACCGAGTTCCTTTTCAGGATATGTTGCGCTTATAACTCTTAACATCAAGCACTTTCCGTTCTTTATATTCTCATTCATGCATTTCATCACTCTGAAGTGTCAATAGCACAATATATTTCCATACTACGATATATGCGATATAGCAAAATCTCTAACGATAGACATTTAATTTCATGGTAACGATGTACATCGTCATATCGTACAGCTCTATTTCACGTAACATTACATTTACCTCAGGAAAGCCATTCAGTAGACCTCATTCATGAAACACAAGCAGAAGTCAGCATCGTCAACTTCATCTTTGCAGCTGACACCGACTTAGAAAACAATTAAAATGTTATTTTATAATAATAAACTTGTATAAACTTGCTTTTTTTTCTGACTCATTACTTTTTCCAGAGCTTTGCGGCAAGCTTTATGCGTGTGCTTCAGTGCGAGGCATAGATATTCCGCCCCAGTATATTTAAGTAATTAAATTTAATATGAACGTTTAGTCGACTAATGGCTTAAATGAACGACGACAAGTCGACTAGAAAAATCTTTAGTCGGGGACAGCCATACAATCCAGAAACTTTGCAACTTTGCAATTGTCACTTAAGATGTCCATTTACCCTTCACCGGGAGTTTTATTGACAGGCGATCTGACCAATCTGATTCGGCATTATGATTGGTCAGATCGCCTGTCAATAAAACTCCCGGTGAAGGGTAAATGGACATCTTAAGTGACAACTGCAAAGTTGCAAAGTTTCTGGATAGAAACCTTTAAATACCGGTACTGCAGAACAGCAGTATTTTGGTTTATTTTGGTGGACGCTAAAATATTTTCAGTGCAGGAAAAATCCTGATTATATTTTTATTTAACATGTAATATAATCATTCATTATTTGTTTCAATAAATCAGTCATGAAAACAAGTTTTTATTACAGCCACTATTTAAATTATTTCAACAACAAGTTAAGGTCCTTGCACAATTTTCGCACGTTAAAAAATAAATACAACCTCACGTTCTGTCAATCACGTTTACACACGCTTCCAAAACTTTCGTTCGGCATAAAAAAAAAAAATTTGGATCGTGTTTAATTTTCTGCGTTTTTTGCATCTGTAGCAAGCATTTTGAGAGGTGTTTTGTCAATTCAGAGCTACCCTACAAGCGAACTCCAAAATCTAGTATCTCTAGCAAAGCATCAAACTGAGCCACTGACATCCTGAAATAAACTTTGAATCGCTCGGGATAGACCTGCAGCTCCTTGATAAGGAGGTGGAACTCTCCTTCCTCTCTACGCAATCTAAGGATTGGATGGACCCAATAGCTCCTTTTTCTTTTTCTCTTTTTAAGTAGAGAGAGGACAACAAAATCATCCTCACTGCTTCAAGACTCCATTTTGTATTGTTTTGTGAATTTTTTCGCAACGGATTAATTAATACGCATCAGACTCAGTTGGCATGGTTTCTGTGCGTGACGAATTTAGGATGACGTATACGAAAAACGCAAATGAAAATTTCTGACTTGGTATGCAAGGACCTTCAGAGTAGAAACAAAAAAAGTTTATATAAAAACTGTCTTATGTGCAATTTAAGTGTTTGTACTACTATGTTGATTCATTTTTATTTGGCTAAATGAAAGCTTTATTTTTGTTTCAGTAAAAAAAAAAAAATTTCAGTGCATCACTATTTATTATCATAAAATGTCTTCATAAGACATGTAATAATCCTCTATATATAATATAGTCCAGAAAGTCTTTTTTACACACTTGAACTGATAGTAGCTTTTGAAGCAGTTTTGAAGCCATTCAACTGCTGACTGTGTAAGAGTTGCTGTGGTATGTCATGACACTGACATTTATCTTAAAATGCTCTTTTGAATGAGATCTTGTTGCAAGTTATTCATAGAGGTTTGACTGCATTTCAAATGCGGATTTATTGCGCGTTTCTATTAGGGCTGCTAATAATAAATGCAATGACAATTGACATCAGTCTTGAGGAAAGCAGAAGTTTTATTTCATCCCCATTTTGCGTGCAAGTTATCATGCACCATCTGTTGTGGTTTCAGTCAGCTGAATATCGCTGTTTTGCAGGGATTTTAGTGCAGTGATTCCCCATCTTTTAGAATAAAAGCCCCTACATTTTCCGACACCATATTTGAAGCCCCAAGAGATATTTCAGTTTACATCTTGATAGTTTTTTTTTAGCATGTTAATTTAGAGTTAGACTTATAATATTAATATTTATACTACTAATCATTTAATTTAAACATTAAATAATATATTAAAAAAATATTAAGTCAGCCTGCAGCCCACTTGAAAGTTTGTTGAGGCCCCCTAGTAGGGCCCTGGCTTCGTGGTTAAAAACCAATGCTTTAGTGGGTGTGTGTATCTGAAATAATTTGTGAAATTATCTTTTTAGCTTTCAGGCTTTGGTGTGATTTCTTCCAAGATTTACCAGTTCATTATTAGACAAATATTAGCCTAGATGGTATGCTTTACTTTTGGACATGTAAGATTGTAATTATGAATTGATGGTTTGTAGAGTCATGGTTTATAGGGACATCAACCCACAATTTCATAGCATCCTGATGGTGAGTTTTGCACAGGCACCACTTACTCTCCAGAAAATGTAAAATTGTTAAAAATGTGGTGACCAGTCTGCATCTTGCCTAGCGTGCTTACCGGTTAGGATTTCAGTGGACATCCTAATGGCAGTCAGTTTCTTGCGAAGCAGCATGTTTTGTGTTGCAGAAAGTAGCATTTTGTTTTAGAGCATAACTTAAGACTCGCATCAGGAAATTCCACAGCTCGGCATGGAGAGAGCCGTTATTTCCTGTCTCCCTAATTCCTCCCATGTTTTTGGATTAATATGCAACTTTTAGTGCACACAGAAGTTTATTAAACACAAAACTAGACATTTTCTGATGGTAATGCGAGCTAACTATGATGCTAGAGGGTTGTGGGTGGTTGCCAGGGCATTGCTATGAGGTTGCTAAGTTGTTTGAAGTGGTTTTTAGCATGTCATGAATGATGCTTGACTTATTTATCACAATTAATCAGATTCTTCTTCTTCCTTGGTCTTTTACAGCAGCTGGCATCCAAAACGCATTGAATTAAATGTGAAATTTTGAAGAAGGACTTAAGTAGCATTTTCTTGTAAAATGCACTCCAATAATGTTTATTTACAACTTCAAAAAAAAAATTCTTCAGTGTAGATGAGCTGTTTAGTAGTATGGCTTGTCAATAAGCAGTCCGCGTGTTGGTCTCTTCTCTGCTAAGTCCACACTACTCTGCAGCTGCACTGTAGCTGCAAGCCACATTTACCGTACTGTGGACTGCTGGTGTGAGAACGGCAACACGTGCACATGTCCGCTAGTATGCATGCTAATTTGTGGGTTTGTGTTAAGTCTCTGTGGTCTTTTTTTGTGTTCCACATTTTTTTTCGCCATTTGCTGTTGTCGGAGATGGTTCCAGTGGGTGTGTTGTTTGCCAGCTGGGTGTTCCTCCTTGTTATTGTGAGCGTGTGGCAGCCGTGGGTGCACTTTTATTCCAGCCGTGTTTGCATTAGTGTACATAGAAACACAGCCAAGCGTGTAAACGCTGCCCTTCACCAGCTTCAGGCAGACGGCTCGCTGTGTGGTTTAATGTCTCGGCTGAAGCATGACTGATTTGGGGAAGGATGCTGTGGGGAGAACGGCTCGGCACGGATGAGATCTGATGCCGTCTGAGCGACTGCCTGGATTCATCAACACAGTGCTTTTATGAAAACTTAAAGGGATAGCTCACCCAAAAATAAAATTGTCATCATTTACTTACTCTCAGGTTGTTCTAAACCTGTTTGAGTTTCTTTGTTCTGTGGAACTTAAAAGAAGATATTTTGAAGAATGTGGGTAACCAAACAATTTCTGGTCCCAATTGACTGGTCCCCATTGACTATTGCAAGGTCGCTTCGGGTTTGTGTCAGACAGTGAGTGCCGCATTTAGTTGTTTTTCTACAGCTTATTGTGCTTAATTCAGAAAGTCACACACAAGTTACAGTCGCGTGCCCAGTCTATTCTCTTCTATATGCGTCAACCTAAAACTTTGTCTTTTCACAACTTTTTGAAGTAGCCTATTAAAATCCTAGTATAGCGCAAATATACATATCATGATATTTTGATATTTATCGTGCAGCCCTAATTTTTATTAATATATATGATGATTGATATTACATTCTGTTGGTTTATTTTACCAAAAAAATTAAAATTGTCATTTCCTCACCCTCAAGTTGTTTTGAAACTTTGAGTTTCTTTGTTCTGTGGACCTTAAAAGAAAATATTTTGAAAAATGAGGGTAACCAAACAGTTTCTGGTCCCCATTGACTTCCATAGTCAGTCGATTGAGTGCAATAAGCCATGAAAGAGAACTGAATTCAGGATCGCACGCTGTCCGAGAGGCGGCTTTCTGTGCACGCATTTCGGATGTGTGTCAGACAGCGCAAGTACTGCAATTAATTGTTTTTCTCAGCTTATTGTGCTTAACTCTTTTTAATGTCAAGAAAGTCACACGTAAGTCACAGTCGTGTGCCCAGTCTATTCTCTGCTATATGCGTCAACCTAAAACGTTGACATTTCGCAACTTTTTGAAGTACCCTATTAAAATCATTCAGATATGCATTTGCAATATTTCGATAATTTTGATATATCGTACATCCCTAATTTTTATTCATATATGATGACTGATATCACATTCTGTTGGTTTATTTTACCAGAAAAATTAAAATTGTCATCATTTACTGACCCTCATGTTGTTCCAAATCTGATTTTCCTCAAGGGAACACAAACATTTTTGAAGATTATCTTGTCAACTTTTTTTTTTTCTTCCTTATATTGAAAGTATCTTAAAGTGGTCCTTATTGTCCTTTTGAAGCCATTCAATATTTCAATTTAAGTCCATGCTAAACAGTTGCCAGTATGTTGTCCAATAGACTTTAATAATTAAATTATTAATGTCAGTCAAAAAGCCAAATGCTACGTTGGTTTTAATCCACATTATGGTATCAGAATTTTTTTTTTTTTTTTTTTTTTTTTTTATAAAGCTAGCTTAGCAGTTTTGTAATTTCCCATTGAGTGCTGATTTTTTTTTTGACTTATTACAGTTTTATACAGGTGTAGTGATTATAAAAGTTTTATAAGCAGAATTTTTAAAGATCGCATTCAAACCACATGAACAAACTTGTTATCTCATTCAATATCAATAAACTCTTCTTTATGATCAGTGTGATCAATCTAGATTTGTTTTTGAAAGTGTTATGGCTTCATATTTAGTGGATGCGCTTTATATGGGAAGAATTTTCAGATGGGTCATCTCAGGTTTTGTATGCTGACAACATATTTTGGAGGACTGTTGTATTTCTGTGAAAAAAAAAATAATAATGTAGATACTACAGTGTATTGTCAAATTACAATATTGAAGAGCTTCATAATCTGCGCCAAGTTTTAAAGGTTTGGTCTTTGTACCCATTCAGGTTTGTCTCATGCCATGAGTGTTGTAAAAATTAAAATGACAATGCATGCCTCAATACTCATGCTTTGTGATCCCTTCTGTCCTTCGTTCAAATGTTTTTAAGTGCATGAATGTCTTCATTTACATTATGCACTTGTGAGATGATTTTATCTAAAGCGAATTATGCAGTTTATCATAATGTGTATTTAACAGTATATTCATTTTACAGTATATATATATCATTTTGGGCCTGTTTATTTGGTGTTCGATTGCAATGTTAGTCTATTTATTTTTAATTTTTTTTTTTTTTTTACTTTAAAAATTAAGCACACGACTGACTGTGTTGGTCTCAGTGGTGAGGAGGTAGACCAGACTGACAGGCAGCTGTTGAAGACTAGGGGGGTGCGAGGGTTAACAGATGAGCGGCTGGAGTGATTCTTATTTTTAGCCATGAATCTGAGCACTCCCTGCTGAGAATAAGGAGACATTACAACAGCATTAACTTCCTTTTTTTTCAAAGCACAAAGTTGAGTGTATGCGTGCAAACTATGACCTTTTATTAGTCAAAACTATGTTTTCATTGTTAACAGGAGTCAAAACAGTCAGTGAAAAGTTAACCGGTATGGGCCAGTGACAATGTTTGGAGAGCAGGGTAGCCAACTGATGATAACATATACATATCTATTGCCATTTGTAATGATTGCAGTTGAGATGTACACAAAATTTACTCAATTCACAAGGCTCGAAATTGCAACCATTTTAGTTGCATATGCTCCCTAAATTTAATGCGTGCAACCTCAAAATATATTTGGGAGCATGTGTGCACGTGCAAATAATCGTTGAGGTGCGACCTGTTTTGTGCACACACCATTACACAAACTATACTCAATTCACAAAATATTTGAGAAACTGAAAAAGTATATTATTCATTTACAAGGTAAATTTTTTAGAAATTCTTGTGAGTTCATTCTGATTGGAGATGAGCTTATCCCTTCACGGGCCGATTGTCAACCTAGTGTCAAGCTAAAATGGCCAAATATTGGCCAAACTGAAATATCGGTTTATCACCTCTGAGCTGCATGTTGGTTGTTTAGTTAATGAGATGATGACCTGTGCTAAAACCCTCTTTTTCCTCTTTTCCTAGACTTTGTGTCCTTGTTCGACTTGGAAAACGATCTTCCAGATGAGCTGATACCCAACGGGGACCTGGGGCTGATGTCCATGCCCTCTAACGGAGATGGAGGGGTGGGAGGCCGGATGGGGGGCACCGTCTCGGACGCTGCTGCCAAGCACAAGCAGCTGTCTCAGCTCCTGCAGGCAGGGAGCGGCTCTGGTCTGACTGGAAACCTCAGCCCTCAGCCTGGAATGGGTGGCCAACTGGGAGCCTTGGGGAAGAGTCCCATGGGCCAGGGCTCACCCGGTCATCAGACCCAACCTCCGAAGCCGGTCGGCACCCCTACCGGTCAGGGCAACAATAGTCCCGGTATGGGCCTCAATACGGGTTTCAACCCGGCCATGCTGAACAATAACAACCAGGCTCATGGACTCATGGGGCAGAACATGGCTCAGCAGGGGCAGATGATGAATGGCGTGATGGGGCCTGCCGGAAGAGGCAGGGCAGCTCCAGGGATGCAGTACCAGGGTCAGGGCATGCAGGGAGCACCAGTGGGAGCAGGCGCCGGGCCGGGGGTCAGCGTTTCTGGCAGCGTATTGGCGGAGACACTTACCCAGGGTGCACCACAGATGGGGGCACACAATGCCATTAATCCCCAGCAAGCGGGAAGCATGAACAAGGTAAGTCACCATTGCTATTTTTCAGCTCTTACATTCTAAAATTAGTTTTTTTTTTTAATATTCAGCATGGTTGGGTTTGAATGATTTAACAAGTTAACACGAGTACAAATAAACTAATTGTTTCAGTTTCAACCAGCTTCGTATACGTGCAGTTTCAGTTTCAACCTATAATTTCCACTTCAGATGGTAGAGTGCTATTTATGTTGCTTGGATTATGTGTCATGTAGGAAGGTTTTCTGCTTATAGCATGATAATTTGCTTGGTGGTTTTGTTATTTTCCTCATCAATTATCAAAATTCAAGCCTTTAAAATGAAAGGAAATTCTGTTCAACTTGAGGTATGGACAACTCTTCTGGTAAGCTGTTTACAACTGACAGTTCCAACACATAATAGATGCAAAATACAGATTTATTTGTCTAAATAAAGATAGTTTAAAGGTATAGTTTGCCCAAAAATGAAAATAACCCCAAGAAATATATCCATATTTAAAACTTGGTCATTTAAAATAACTAGCTTCCGGCAGACAACCGTACGCATATAAGAGAAGCTCATCTCCTCTTATATCAAAATCCTCTGACATTTCTCTTTAAAAATTCTCGTTTTAGACTTTTAATTCGTGACTGGTGTTTTGATTTGCTCTATCCTCTGCGCTTCCGCGTTCGTCATTGTGTCATGCGTCAGGTCAGGGTTACTCTTCCGCTGGAAATCTATACATATGGCCGTCTGCCGGAAGCTAGTTACTATAGTTAATAAAGTTTTAAATATGGATATTTTTTATTTATTTTTTTTACAAAAGCCCATCACTTCACTTCAGAAGGCCTTTATTAACCTCCTGGAGCGGTATGGATTATATTTATGATGGATAGATATGCTTTTTTAGGCTTCAAAACACACCCCCCGTTCACTACCATTATAAAGCTTGGAAGAGGCAGGATATTTTTAAATATATCTCTGATTGTGTTCGTCTGAAAGAAGATAGTCATATACACCTAGGATGACTTGAGGGTGAGTAAATCATGGGGTAATTTTCATTTTTGGGTGAACCATCCCTTTAATATCAAAGAAATATATAAATATATTGTTACTGCATGGTAATTTTGAAACTGCAATAGATGATTGCTGTTGCTATTGTTTGCTCAATTATCGTAGTTATCTGTTTTGAATTGGTCATGTTTAAGTGGACTGGTTGGGACGTTGGCTCCAGCCACCAGGGTATATTTTTCCAAGTGTTTTTTTTCTTTTTTTTCTTTCCAAAATTTGTCTTGTCCGATTGGCCTTTCACATTGGCCATCTCTCGTCCGTGGTGGGGTTTGCTTAAAATGTGCTTTAAGATCGTGAAAGCGCCAGTTACTTTTTCCCATCCTGAACTAAACTAGTGTTTGTGGCCGTGTCTTTGTTAGCACATGTCATTGTTTATCTCAGTTATAGGCTTCATATTCAACTTATGTTTAACATTAATCTGTGCCTGCTTGAGCTCTTAAGACATTTAAAGAAAAGATTGCACAGAAAGGTTGTTGTGGCTATCACACTTGTCTGACTGTTGTGGTTTTACAGGAAACCAATCGGAAACCAGTCTGCTACTCGCATTGCGATTTTCTCACAAGTGAGCGCTCCTCAAGCACTTGTGTCGGGGTGTTGGGTTCATATTGAGAAATCAGTCAATCGATGGAGTTGGCAAATGAAACATCGTGAATAACTTCACACAGGCTGCCGGAGTGTTCACTGGTTTCCATATCTGCTGTGTTTGTTCAGAGGTGAATAGATGTGCTGTCGGCAGTACGGCGTGTGTTTGCATTGCACACAGATTATGAGAGTCACAAGTGCAGGTGAAGTGTGTGAGATCAGAGTGTCACTGTAGTGCTACAGTAATGTATGTCTGCACTGAGCTCTTGCTTGTGTCCTATAGCAGTTCATAGGAGATCTGTTTTATGTTTTTCACAAATTCTGTTTTCATTTTGTTTTTCTAGGTTCTATTTTGTGGATTGATCCAATTTAGCATCAAAAAGAATGTCTAATCATATTAATTAATCTTTAACAGTGTAACAACAAAATTACATTTTATCCACATCTTTTATCAAATAAAAAAATATAACTAATGTTAGGGCTGAGTGGTATGATATGTACTGTGTGATGTTTTAAATGTGAGGTTTTGCCATTCTGTTTATATTGCGGTGGATATATTTGTATGGCTGTTAGTAGGCAGAAGTGATTTATGTTATTTACCCATTGAGATTCAGTAATGTTGTGACTTGCTGCGTTAAAGTCAGCATGAAATATTCACCCTATTTTTTTTTACATGCATGTCATTGATCTTATTTTGAATGATTCATCCATGTTTCATAAAAAAAAAAAAAAAGAGAAAAACTCGTAATTTTTTCGATCTTCCAGTGAAACAATATGCTGGACTTCTCCTATCATTGGGCGAATTCCATGTGAGTTTTTGCACTCGTAATGGGCACTTTGGGAAGGGAACGCCATTTGCCCCTTGCCCAAATGGCCCACTTCATAAGCACTTGTGGTCTTGTGGATTTACAATGGCCACCGTGTGCATGTGATCGTGAAGTCCACAAGACCATAGGGCAGGGGTGTCCAAACTACGGCCTGCGGGCCAAATACGGCCCGGGGATGAATTTCGAAACGGCCCACAGCTTGTCTATTTAAAATTTATTATACGTGGCCCACCATGCATAATTTACAAATCGTGCAGTTTCACAATGTCAACACAAGGTGGCAGTACTAGATTTTAGGCCAGGGAAACATTAACGCGCCAAAAGCGGAACGAAACAGCGCTACTTGTGCGCACTGCGCAGCACACGACTCACAAGCTCACAAATGTGTTTACTTGCTGAGTGTCTCGATCACACGACCACTAAACAGCCAGTGAGAAGTGTTCGGGTTCGGCGTAGAGGTCTCGGGTACAAGCTGCAAATCTCTCTGTGATTTAATTTTATTTAAAGCCAGTTGAAACAGCGCTGACTTAATCAACAACACTATATTGTAAGATGGTGTAATATTCATGAATTTGATAGTGTACGTATCGATCCATTTCCTTGCAAGTGACCTCTCTGGTGGCAAGGTTTATAGATAATGTTTGTGTATTAAATTCTGTGTTCTATCTCAAGCTACTCTACTGTCAGCTTCAAGAAACAAAATATATATTAGTGGTTCAACGGATCACAAAACTCACGGTTCGGATCATATCACGTTTATTAAGTCACGGATCGGATCATTTTTCGGATCAGCACAAAAAAAAAAAAAAATTGAGAGGTGGGGGGGGGTAACTTTGCATTTATTACTTAGCCCACTTTAACTACTCCAATTCCACAGCAGAAACTACTAGCCTAACTAATACATTATTAAAGGTAAGTGAAAAGAACAAATACTGTACACCAATTACAAGCATAGATAAATACAACAAAGTTACAAATAAAGTATAAGGTCTAACTGTAGTATTAATTTTCGTGTACAGAAATGTAGTAATTAAATATAAAATGACACTGTTCACTGTATAAATTTAATATAGATTAATCTTTGTTAAAAGTTGTGTTATGTTGTTTGATTTACATGACAGACAACAGCAGGTATTTATAGGTTGCTGTCACTTTAAGAGTAAGACCTCAAGCACGCACATCCGATAGATACACATCCGAATTCTCACCTCGTTCAATTAAGACATAACCGAATGTGTTTACGAAAATACTTGCCGAGAGGGGTATTTTGACTGAAATAATGCGTGTATGTGTCCATCCAAGTGCATTGAGCACGCGAAAGAGAAATCAATTTGGAGTTCGCTAGCTATCTGAAACGTACCTCTCTCTCTTTCTCTCTGTGTGTGCGCGCGAGCCTTGTATCCATGTGCGTCTGTGCGCACCGATAACAGCATGGCGTGGGATACCGAATTAAATCCTCTTTTGCCTCTTCTAGTGCTGGAATGGTTTTATATCTATTTAATGTGTAAACTAGCAAGACAAAACATGTGCAAATGATAACCTTTTACTCTATTGCGGTGAAACTTGCAATTGATCCATGAATCACATGCGTGCTGAACTGTGGGGCTTGGTCCGTACGGATCATCATCGATCCGTTTAACCACTAATATAATATATATATATATATATATATATATATATATATATATATATATACACATATACATACACACACATATATAATAACGGAACCCGCCAGAGGTGTCCACAACATCGAATCTGGCCCCCTTTTAAAAAAGTTCGGACACCCCTGCCATAGGGTATCCCATTTTTCTTCTGCATGGTATGGCTTGGTACAGCTCACTTTTCCACTGTACAGTACCTAGTACCTGGCACGAGACACTCCTTTGCAGTCGATATGCAGACTTCCTCCCGACAGTTGAAGTGGCGTTATGTCTCTAAAGTGTGGACTTGTAAGAAAACGTGTTTCGTAGGAATGTTTAGGGTGCCATTTGGGACAGGGCCTTTTTTAGGGCATTCCAAGCGAACATCTGAATCCATTCACGGAAAGCACTTCCACAAGTTTGTTAGCGAAGGGTACATGCGACGGTCGCTTTGAGGAAGTAATTTTATCATTTATGGTCATGTGACCCAGAGTGGTAAATCCTTGCTAATTATTTTAAAGCTAGATGGCCGGTTCCAAACGGCTACATTATGACACGCAAGTGCCCTGCTTCCTCCAAAGTCCCCAATGCATGAGCTGTGCCCTTCGGAGTGAGTAGTGCATAAGAATGCTTACTTCCGATTGGAATTTTCCCATTTTGTATTCTTAAATCCTGCCCATTTCTTACACCATGTCCTAACCAGACGCGTTGCGATAAAATTCCAGCGACAAGCAATTTCTGTCCACACCATATGTGACGTGACTACGAGATGCAACAAAATCAAAGACCACAGCCAATCGGAACAGCCTGTGGGCGGGCTCTCTCGGCAAGTGCACGCCACCAGAGAGGTCACTTGCAAGGAAATGGATCGATACGTACACTATCAAATTCATGAATATTACACCATCTTACAATACTGAGTTTCTAAAATAGAATTGTCACTGTCGCGTCTAGTTAGGACGAAAACTCAGATTAACGTGGAAAATATACCTTTAATCACATCGTATCTGGTTAGAACACGTTGTTTCAATAGGGCCCTATGAAATCAGTTTTATTTTTTTCCAAATTCCGTTTTTTCCGTTTTTTATTTTTCTGGATTCCGTTTTTTTTTTATTGAAAAAACTAATTCTTTTTATGAAATTTTTTGTTTTTTCAGAAATTCTGTTGCGTATTTTAATTTTTCTGGCAATCAAATGAACGGATGACATAAATTAAATTAATCTTTTAATCATGAAATTAAACTTTTTTATCAAACAAAGTGCTGCACAACAGAGCTTTACTGTTAAAATTAAAACATGGAAGAAAAACTGAGATTGTTCTTTAAAAATATAGTTTTAATAATTTATTATTATTATTATTTTTAAGTCTATTAGTGTTAGTGTTATTATTACACGGAAATGTATCTAAATTCTACTGTACAATAGTAATATGTTTCTGTCAAGTTAAATTGAACTTTTATTTTGACGGGTTGCCAAGACCTTTGAGTTTCTGTGTGTTTATGGCATGACGATAGGTTTTCTCAAACAAAACAGTAAAATGCTGATGAAGTGACTCAGAGCAGCTCTGGAGATGAATTTTGTGCGTTCATGTCCTCATATAGTGAGGCGACAGAGAATGAAAACACAGCGAGCGTCACACGTGCTTCAGTGTGTGTGTGTGTGTGAGGTAAATGAAACCGCCCTTCTGTGCCATTAATTTCACAGACACGCGGGATTCATATTTAAATAGTCTTTTTCCGGTTTAATATTCACAGACACTAGTCCATATCGCGATTTAATTTAAGTGTACTGACCTGCTTTTTATTCATTCATCAAAAATTTGACAAATTCCGTGACATTCCGTTATGTAGTAAATTCCATTTTTATGAATGGATTCCGCGATTCCGTCCGTGTTTTCTGCATTGCGGAAATCATAGGGCCCTATTTCAATCAACCACAAGCTCACATTCAGATGTGCTTCCATCCAATCAACAACTAATGGACAGAACAGTCCCCATGCCTACGTTTTGTTTTTTTTTTTCTTTCTTTTTTGATTATTCGTTTCACTCATTTGTACATCACAAAACAGAAGAAAAGACCTGCCGTTACTTCCGTTATTTCGTGACTAATATATATTTTGTGATATAATATATATATTATGCGAGAATATCAATTACTTTAAAACAACTTTGAATGTGGGCCAGATCTAGCCATTTTATATTATTATTATTGAATTTTACTATTCCAAAGCAAAACTATCTCCAAATAAAGAGAACATTAATTTTTTTATTTGTTGATTTGAGTTGTATAATACAAAAATGGACATTACCACTACTGTTAAATATAATTTTTGTTGTTGTTAAATTTCCAGCAAAATTATACATCTTTAATATTTTGGTAATATTGTATTTTGTCTTTTATGTTGAGGGAGTTTTCCGGTGTCAAATAACTTTTTTTGTTCTCTCTCTCTCTCTCTCTCTCTCTCTCTCTCTCTCTCTCTCTCTCTCTCTCTCTCTGGAAATTAAATTTAAACTGACATCCCATCAGAACATATCTAAAAAGCAAAAAAATGACTAATAAAATTGTTGCTTGTAGTTGTGGCTAGTTAGAAAAGTCAGATTAATGTGGAAGAGGATTTATGGCTTGCTGTTTTAATGGCATCACGGAGCGTGTTGGAGTGAAAGAGGCAGAGCTACAGGCAGCAGAGATTGTATTGCGCAGGACAGGGAGTTCCTCAGAGTGGCACGTTCAGCAGCGGCGTGTGCGGCGCTAATGGCTGCAGGCTTGCATTAGTAATGGTGGGGGATGGGCTGGTTTACACACGCCGCTGGAGGAGCTCTGATCTGACGCTCTGCTGCAGAACCGTGCTGTGAAAAGTGGTGTAGATAACTCCGGTTATAATGCAGATGTTCAGTTCATTTTTTTTGGCAGTAAATGATGATTAATGGCACAAGTTAAAGTTGGCATGAAAAGAAAATTCACCTCCATGTATTTTCTAAATGCACATGTTAGATCTTATTGTGAACAATTCACCCATGCATGGTTTTTGTTTTAGATAAAAACTTTGACCTTGTAATGATTAATCAAAATACATCACAATCTTTTTTTCTCATGATTCTGAATCACTCCACAAAAAAAATCATAGTTGTTATTCTTCTGACACTGGGTTATTAAACCCACTCATTCTATTTTTGTTGGTGGATTACACTGAAATATTTTCATTCTTGTACATTGTATTTTTGGATTAACTTAAGCATAACATATGCATTAAACTAGAATAGGATAAAGTATTTTAGCATAAAAATGACACAGCTGCTGCAAAATATTACACTACTTGTTCATAACTTTAGGGTCAATAACTTTTATATTAATAGAAATTATTAATTTTATTCAGCAAGGATGAATTAAATGGATCGAAAGTGTCTGTAAAGATTTTTACATTGTTACAAAAGATTTCTATTTTAAATAAGTGCTGTTTTTTGTTTTAATTTTGAGCTCTTAATTAACATATCCTGAGGAAAAAACATGGTTTCCACTTCGGCTGCATGATACTGGAAAAAACTGACATTGTGATATTTTGTTTTTCTGCGATTTAAATATTGTGATGTATATAAAAAAAAATAATTCACCAGATTACTTGAATAGCTCTATTTGGAAAGAATTAATAATTCTAGAATGATTGGGGTGATTTAAATGAAATAAACAGTGCTTTATATTTTTCAAGTATTCGCTTACAGAAAATTAATAATCAAATGTAAAATAACACTGTATATTCTTCACTGTATAAATTGAATATAATTAATCTGTGTTAAAGCTGCAAAAGTGATTTTCTCCTTGTATTTTGTTGTTTAATATCAACATGTCTAGGGATGCAAAAGGGCGGAAATTTCCGGTAAACTTCATGAAACTTTACAAAATTTCCTGAAAGTTTCCAAAAATCCCTTATGCAAGCAGCAAGAATATTAGCCTGCTGTCACTTTAAGACTGAATGTGCGGATCTAATATATACGTCCGTTTTCTTTGTTTGCTTTACCTAAGCCATAAGCAGCTGTGTTTACAAGGATATGGACATTTTGACACAATTTTGCATGTATGTTTCCATTCAAGCACATTTAGACACAAATAGACACTTTGAAGTGAATGGAATTTGGTGTTCACGTGTTCTCTGCGCGGCTCTGTTTGTGCACACAGAAAACAACTGACAGGACCTGGAACAAGTGCAGAATTTATGAACTTACGCTCAATGCTGGTTAAACTTTGCGTTTAATCTGAGAATCACCTGCGTTTCAAACCGCGGTGCCTGGTTTGTACGCCTTATTGATCCCTATACTAGACTTCGCACTTCCTGCGATGTGACTATTGTGGATGCACACATCACGATATTGATGCTATAATGATACATTGTGCAGCCCTAGTTTCCACAAAAATATGAAGTAGCACAACTGTTTTTTCATTGATAATAATAATAAATGCTTCTTGAGCATCAGATCATCATAATGATCTGAGTAATGATGCTGAAAATTCAGCTTTGAATCACAGGAATAAATTACATTTTAAAACATTCACATAGAAAACAGCTACTTTAAATTGTAATAATATTTCACAATATTACTGTTTTTACTGTGTTTTTTTAACATCACTGACCCCAAACTTGAATGGTAGTGTATAAATTTCATATATTGTATCATCAGTGCATCTTTAATTTGGTGTTTTTATGAAGAGCAGGTGCTTCATTCTCAAGCTCTGCTACACTGAATGGCAAGGCGGTATTCAGTACTCGTATGTGAGCAGACGGATGTCACTGAGCAGCTGATGACAGTATCTTTTAGTACAGTCTTTGACCTATGAATGTTTGGCTTGACACCGTCTACTCTACACTGACAGAGAGCTGAACCTTGTGCCCGCAGAATGCCTTCACTGCTCTCTAAGAATATAAACTGAAACGCTACAGTGGAAGCTGTTTTGGGCCACATTTGCTCTGTTTCTTGAACATTGGGTGAAGTGCATGAAGACTAGTGAGGTTTATGGATGCTGAAGGTCTTTTTTTTTTTTTTTTTTTTCCTCTCCATAGATGGGTCTTGCAACCGCTAATGGCCCGTTCGGGCAGCAGTATGCACAGGGTTCGGTCCAGCAGATGTCCAGCGCTGGATTAAACGCCCAGATCCAGAACAAGGCAGCTCTCCCCAACAGCCTCCAGCCCACCCTGAAGGGTGCTTCCAGCGTGCCAAATCTGGTGAGTAACCCTCCACAGCTGGCTCTGGTTCAGTCCAGAACACTTCAGGCCTCTTGTCTTTGCGTCACACATCTATTCAGCAGCCATTTATTCATTCGGAGAGCTAATTGAAGGGCGCGTTTACATGCAGCAGAATTTGACGTAAAAAAGTAAATAAACTGGCTGAATGAAGTCTAAAATTGTTGTTGTGCTTGAATATTCATATCCAAAAACTGACCTAGACTGCACTAGCATAATGTAATTAGGTTAACAAAGTGTTTTAATTTTAATTTGCTATATTTTCTGTATTTTATTACAGAAACCTTTGGGGTCAGTAAGATTTCTTGGATCAGGGATGCATTAAATTGCTCAAAAGTGACTGTAAAGATATTTAAAATGTTACAATAGATTTGTATTTCAAATAAATAGTTTTTTTATATTCATGAAAGAATCCTAAAAAGAAAATATCACAGTTTTAACAAAAATATTAGGCAGCACAACTGTTTTTAACGTAAGCATGTATAATTATATAATTATAAGAAATGTTTCTTGAGCAGCAAATCAGCATATTAGAATTATTTCTAAAGGATCATGTGACACTGAAGACTGGAGTAATGATGCTGAAAATTCAGCTTTGATCACAGGAACAAATTAGTTTAAAATATATTACAATAGTAAACAGTTATTTTAAATTGTAAAAAATATTTCACAATATTACTGTTTTGTTTTTTGTTGTTGTTGTTGTTGTTGTTTTTTATCCAAAAAATGCAGCCTTGGTGAGCAGAAGAGGCATAATTTTAATTTTAAAATTAAAAAAATCTTACCAATCCCAAACTTCTGAACATATTGTATATGGTATTAAATTGTTTTAATTTCTCCTATGTAAAGCATATTTACAAGCTACCTTTTAAAGCTCTAGTCTATGTAAAAGTAAACTTACTTATTATTGGTTATGGCCAGACAATTTACAAATAACATATGTTAAAATAATTATTCTGTCTTGCTGAAGCCAAATAATTAATATTTATTTTATATAAAACTTCTGCATTCATGACTGCAAGTGGTGTATCGGTGCTTTTATCTTTGAAGTAAACACCACATTGATTTGATTAAGGTGTAAAATAGATGCTTAACACCTCAGTGAATAAAATCACAAATTCATGGCCTCTTGTGGCTTGTGCAAACCAACCGAGAATATTTTGGAAGATTTGTTTTTTTGTATTCAAACATTTTATAACAGAAATTGAGCTTCTATCTAATCTAAACTCTTTCCTCCAGCTGCAGCAGCAGGTGCCCTCGGTGGGCATGGTCCCGGGACAGGGGGTGTCGGCGGGCCCCACGGCCGACCCGGAGAAGCGCAAACTGATCCAGCAGCAGCTGGTCCTGCTGCTTCATGCCCACAAGTGCCAGCGGCGAGAGCAGGCCAACGGCGAGGTGCGCGCCTGCGCCCTGCCCCACTGCCGCACCATGAAGAACGTCCTCAACCACATGACCCACTGCCAGGCGGGAAAATCCTGCCAAGGTGAGAGACAAAATGACACCAGTCATGTTAATATATAACTGGACTCCAGTAATTTACCCAAGCTCTGAATTTTATAGAAATCTTGGTCTGTTTCATTTCTGAGTCAATCTGAAAGTGCTTGTGTGTTCATCCAACCACATGTCTCTTTGTCCACAACCATATTTTAGTGATGACTGTACATCTTCGTGTTGTTGAACTGTCTGGCTGGCCACTCAGGCTTCATGTAAACATGGGAACTCGCTCGAGGATCTTGTGGTCTCACTGTCTAAGTATGATGGAGTCTGGAACATTGAACATGATATAATTTGGCCAGAGCATTTCCTCATGGTTTAAAAAAACTAAATGCATTAAAACAAAGCTTGTTCATGAAGAATGCAATATGCCTTTCATTTATTAGTGGTGCTTGCGAAGACAAGTATGACTATTGCTAGAGGGACCTGAACCATATCTAGGGACCTTAATATAACAAGCTTTTTTTTTGGCATCCAATCTGGACCTATTCCACACATTTTCACAGCAGAAACTGGGATTTTTTTTTTTTTTTTTTAATGAAAATTTTTTATTTTTGAACAGAAAATTTTTGAAGTTTGGCAAAACTGTTGCAAAACTACGTTGCTCCCATTTTGATCGATTTTGCTGTCTACACTGGAAATGTGCAACATGACATGAATTCTCCCTGTTCCCATTCAACCAATTTGTTAAAACTTAACCAAAATGATTTTTTTAAGCACAAATATTATGTGCACTAATGTAATTTACTTTGAACTTTGTTAATAGATAAAACAGTGAAAAGAAACTTAATGGTGGGCTCCTTTGAATTGGGCCAGTAACATACCTGCAAACTTGTCGGCATTTGGTGAAATTCATGCCAATCTGACACTGAAATAGGCCATTCATGTCATTCTTGTTAATCTGGAGTTGTTCTTTTTTCATATGAATGTCTTTTTATATACTTCTGACTGTCTTCAGAAAAGCTTTGATAGAATTTTAATTTCATCTTGCCTAAAGTAGCGTTCATAAGAGGAGAACTGCTTTGTATACAGGGGTAACCGCTGTATTTCTGCTTTATCATAAGCGCCATTACTATCAGAGAGTGAATTTGAATTTCTTTCAGCCTGTCTGCCATTTGTGTTCAGACCAATTATTCATAGCATAATCATTTATTAGGCTGTAATATGGCTAGGCGATATGGCACAAAAGCAAAATCTTTTTTTTTTTTTTTTTTTTTTTATAAATATTTAACTAATCAACTTAAAAACTTAACAACAATATGATTCAAGTAACATTCTCTTTTTTAACCATCTGGTTAAAAAAAAAGTTCTATTTCAAGTGCACCAAACCTGAAGTGATCAACATGGTGTAAATGTAAAACAAATAACTTATTTTCTTAAATATCTTAGCAAAAAATATGCATAAAATATAAAGTCAAATGTTGTGCAAACTTAACTTGAACATATCCTATATTCTCAGAAATAATCTAAAAATAAGAGAAATGCTAAATTTCTTAGCCAAAAAGTAATAGCAATAAATAACACCAGTAATAGGCTGTTATTAACTGCAAATGCTTTGTAAAAACAGAAAATAACAGCATCTTTCAGTTTGTCACCATCATGCAAACATGAAATATCAAACATACAGTAGTAGTTCTTGACAGGTTTTTGCATTCAGTTGCGCTATTTTTCCTATAGTTTTTTTGTTTTGTTTTGTGGACGTGTTTGGCTGTTACTCGTGTCTCTTGTCTTTTGCAGCGTCTCACCCATGAAACGGCATTCTGAAAATGTGATGGTCAAGTTAAAAAAAAAAAAACTTGTTTAATAATTTTGCTTTTTTCCCCATTCCACTGCTTGCGTCTTTTTTTTCAACTCAATAACGTATTTCTGAGTGAACAGCCGCTTAAGACTAGCGATGTGTTCTACGTTCAGAGAGCGTCACACAAGAGTGGTTAATCAGTCGCGCCATCATGTGGTCGGATCATATTCTTCTCTTAACAGTTATCATTGCTGTATTGTCAACATATCTAATTGTAATGTTTGCTAACAAATTTTATTCAAAATTGTGATTTCTCGATTTAAAAAATAATAAAATCGAGACAAAACATTCAAATTAATCTAAAAAAATCGGAAAAATCGCCCTGCCCTAGGCTGTAATGTGAGGTATATCATTTTATAAAACTTTTAGTTTTTGTCAAACTTGTATTATTTGAACTATAAAGTTGTTTAAATCATAGTTTTTGCGGTCATTTTACAGTTGTAGGATGTTACTATAGACAATGGTGTTATTTCAAAACAATGTTGCTACCTGAAAAACATGTTGATCTATTCTAATATCAGAATTTTCTGAAACTATTTCAACTGCTGAATCCAGTAAATTTTTAAAAAAATTCCACATTTCAACCTTTTTCACCAGTCTGTAGTTTGCAGATATGCTGCAATAATCAACCACCTAGTAATGCAATCACCAAGAACACCCTAACAACCTTATAGCAACATCTTTCCAACATGCATTATTCATATTTTATTCTAGTTATTGTTTTGGTGATCAATATTCTTTTCTCTTTTTTTCCAGATTCTTTTATGTATGTGATTTGCTCAGTAGTTTAACAAAGTTTTTCTGTTTTTTTTTTTTTTTTCCTCAGTGGCTCACTGCGCCTCCTCTAGACAGATCATCTCGCACTGGAAGAACTGCACCCGGCACGACTGCCCTGTTTGTCTGCCCCTGAAGAATGCCAGCGACAAGAGGAACCAGCAGCGTACGTCATATTCTCATTTAAAATAATTTACCTACACTGATACATTCCCTGCATCACTAAACAACTATATATTTTTGCATAAATAATATTTAATATTAAGTATTTTTAGTAGTAGAAGCAGTAGTAGTATTCTTATTGGGGCCATTAAGATTTTTTTGCAATTGAGTGTTTATTAATGTAACAAAAAACCAAAATCAATACAGTAATGAAAATCATACTTTCTGCCCTAATGCACAAAATTGGCCATTCTGAAAGTGGTAAAGCAAAATATTTTTTTTTAATGTATAAACTGGTTTGTTACTGTATGTTTGCATCTCATGCTTTGAGAGACCGGGTGCGTTGAGATGAGTGCTGCCACCTGTAGGTCATGTGTGCAGCTCGGCTGCGCTCTGAATGTGAAAGCATGAAACCAGCAGCAGATTCCGGCAGGCAGCGGGGCTGTAATCTGACACCGCGGGGGAGGGGCTCCACCCCTCGTTTTTCACAGGGGGCGGGACACAGAGAGCTCTCGCTTTCCGATTGGCCAGTCGATCGCTGACTCGTTTAAATCCCCCTGTAGTGGCAACAGAAGCACGTTCTCTCAGTGTCTCTTGCAGTTCTGCTCTGTGCCGCTGCTCTGTGTTTGCAAAATGGCTATTCCACTTCAGTCGCTTGCGTTTCCAGTTCAAGTGGAATTACTGCTAAACTGCATATTGAAAATCATATTTTTTTTAGTTTTACATTTTTTTCTTTACAATTTAGCAGGCACTTTTATCCAGTCGTTTACAAATTATTTATTTATTTATGAAGGCCATTATTAAGATTGTTTGTGGATGTTACATTGATTTTACCAAGGTTTAGGGTTGTTAGGGCTAATCTGAAGCAGCATCTTGTATGATATAATTTAATTTAAATATTGTAATTTAACAAATGTGTTTCTGTGGTATTTGCAGCCATGCTGAGCTCCCCTAACACTGGCATGCAGGCTCCGCTGGGCCCCGTGGGCACGAGTCAACCCGCTGCACCCGCCATCAGCAGCGGCACACACATAGACCCCAGCTCTATGCAGAGGGCGTACGCAGCACTCGGGCTCCCGTACGGGAACCAGCCGGCAACGCAGGTCCCAGGACAGCAGCCCACGCAGACCCAGCAGCAGCAGATGCGCTCCATGACTGCATTAGGTATCAACTTCTGAAGAAATCTGAAATGTTACTTGTGATTTAATGAGAGTGGCATTTTAAGAAAAATGTAATATTGTGAACGATTCAGTGTTCCATATTCATTATTAACCTTGAAAGTTGCTTTCATTCTGTAACTTCATCTTACATCATTTTAAATACTTGGAGCCATTTACTAAACATGCACACAAGTGCATCAGAATTTTATATTGCATTATTACATTTTCTAAATGCAATTTATCAAATGTCTTCAAACATGCACACAAGCACAACAGAATTTTCTTGCATAATTAGATTTGCTAAATGCAGATATGTAAAGAACAAAGCTAGCATATAAAGTGCATCTTGGTCTATAAATGATACATTTTGTTGTATCTGGTGTCAGTATGCTTTGAAACTCCATGCTACTCATCATGTGGTGTATTCGTGTGTAACCCTGTCTGGTTTCCCACAACATCTTCAGGCACTAACCAGATGAGCATCGGCGGTAACGGTATGGCCGATCAGACGAACCTTCACACTGATTCCTCTCTCCCCTCATCCCTCAACAGCAAGTGAGTCTTTTCACCTTTCACCCCTCACCTTTAACCTCTCACACACACTGCAGAGCTAAATGTTCATCTGTAGAGTTCAGCAATGTAGGAGAGCAAACGGTGTCATTGTGGAATGATTATTTTTTTTTTTACAGCAGTTTTGTAGCTTGTAATGTCTGAAACTTCAAGGAAATCTGAGATGATATGTTTTAAAATGCATATGCCAGGTTCTTTGTCAGATTTTTTCTTTGTAAACATGATTTAATAAATTTTTTTGGTTTTTTTTGAAAAACTTTTAGGATTAGTTCACTTCAGAATTCAAATTTCCTCATAAGTTACTCACCCCCATGTCATCCAAGATGTGTATGTCTTTCTTTCTTCAGTCAAGAAGACATTCCAGGATTTTTCTCCATATAGTGGACTTCAACAGTTACCAATGGGTTGAAGATCCAAATTGCAGTTTCAGTGCAGCTTCAAAAGGCTCTACACGATCCCAGACAAGGAATAAGTGTCTTATCTAGTGAAACGATCGGTCATTTTCTAAAACAGATTTGAACCTTTTTTTTTGTAAAGGCAGTTTGAACTTAGTCTTTGCACATTCGCTTTGTAGACACTGGATCAGTACTTCCGACCTTTCCAATATGATTACGTAATGTGTGGTGCATCGCAGAGCTAGTGCAAGACGAGCATTTATGGTTAAAAAGTATATAAATGTTATTTATTTTTTTAGAAAATGACGATCGTTTTGCTATATAAGACCCTTATTCCTCAGCTGGGATGGTGTAGAGCCCTTTGAAGCTGCACTGAAACTGTAATTTGGACCTTCAGCCCGTTGGTAACTGTTGAAGTCCACTATATGGAGAAAATCCTGGAATGTTTTCCTCAAAAACCTTTATTTTTTTTCGACTGAAGAAAGAAAGACATAAACATCTTGGATGGCATGGGGGTGAGTAAATTATCAGGAAATTTAATTCTGAAGTGAAATAATCCTTAACACGTTTTGATGTAATGCTTAGGGATGTCACGGTGTGGAAATTTTCACACCGGTAGATGATGTTCTGACAACAAAATGTTTCAAATCCACGATCATGCGTACTCTGTGTATAGGGAGCGGCCGTACTGACCACACATTTTATGAGACGATATTTGTCAATGACGCTCAGTTTTGTTTTGCAGTTTAGTTTATAATTGATAAGTTTATAATCAGTTTATAATTGTAGCGTCCGTTGTTTAACTGAATTAAATGGTTTTTATATCTGTTAAAAAAAGCAAACAACTCATGGAGGGCAATATATAATTATATATATTTGGTGTGCGGCTGAACACTATGTAACACCAGTAACACCAACTACTGCAGCAAGCCTATTAATGACTCCAAAGAAGTCAAATGATGCAGGGTTCACCCAGTTGTGTAAAAAAATCTTGACATTTTTTGGGAAATGAGGTTTTAGTATCTGAAAACTAATGTTGTAATCCTACTCCCACAGTCCGATGATGTCAGACGGGTCGAGCATGGGTGGCGCAGGGAACCTGCCCACAGCTGCACCGCTGTCAATGCCTGGCATGAAGAAGCCCTGGCATGAGCACGTCACTCAGGACTTGAGGAATCACCTAGTGCACAAGCTGTGAGTTGGAGAAATCATATTTCACATTCAGGGTTTAAAATTAAGTTTTTCACTCACCAGCAAATTTGGCTGCTAAACCTTTTTAAAAGTTACCGGCGATTCAGAGCTTCTTATAGCCAAAACAAAAATATCAGATATAAACCAGATTATCAAAGTCACTGCTTAGATTTAAATATTTTTATTATTAAATCCAATATTATTGTATTGCTTTCAGCTTTACGACAGTCGATCACTGTTTGTGGATACCATTCAGATAAATTAAAATGGAAATAAAAACAAAATTCTTGGTGACTTCTCTTATAATTGCCTTGAGTTTACCTGTACGTAGCAATAAATACGCTAGGGCACTTTTTGCCCAAAAGTCTTGGACATGTGGCATTTAAAAAAAAAAAAACGGGTTGAAAAAAGTGGCCTCTTAAAGTGCCCCTATTATGCTATTTGAAAGGTTCCTAATTTTGTTTTGGAGGTCTCCTACAACAGGTTTACATGCATCAAAGGTCAAAAAACACTTTTTAATTTTCTCATAGTATACATTGCACATCACCACATTTCTCAATGATTCTCAAACGACTCGTCCAATGCTTCAGTCTCTCTAAATTCCTCCTTTCCGCTAGTCTGCTCTGCTCTGATTGGCCAGATGCCCCATTCTTTTGTGATTGGTCTACCGCTTACAGCGCCTGTTGGAAACAAAACGACCGTTACCATGAAATTCAGCTACGGAGGTTTCCTAAAGCTCAGCGATTGTACACACTGTAAAGACAGTAACGATGGCGTTGATTTTACCATATCAATCTTAAGTGCAAGTCCAATGACGAAACATTGCAAGAACTAGTTATTCAACCCGAGCCTCCATCGCAAGGACGACTTGAGCAGGATGATTCTCAGTGATACGCTACTCAGTTTGACATTCATCATGAGATGGAGCAACTGTAATTCCTCACCATCAGCATTAACAAGTGTATGTCCATCAACATATTTTATATATTTCTAATTTATTGTGGCGCACATGTGGGAACTGAATCATTAACTGTATCAATAATAGTGCTAACGTTACTGATGTAACATTAAAGTTTGTAAAACAAATCTTGTTCCATTCTTTATCATTACTCAAAGTAGTAAGAACGACAGGTAATCTGCATTAATGGACACAGTTTTAGGTAACAGTGGGCCCACAGCTGATTAGCAGAAGTATTTCAGGAAGATGGTGATAACGTGAGTTAGCTGGAGACATACACAATAACTGTATTTTGTACACTCAGTCGAAAATATATTCATTATCCCATCTTTAATGGTGTTTCGTAAATCCCATTTAGACCTTGGGGAGATTTGAGATGCATGGGTGAAAATGTTATTCTGTATCGTTGTGGTAATTTTAACACCGACTCGTCACATCCTCATCAGTTAGAATTGTATACAAAAATAATTTGCTTTTGCAGTGCAGAAAGCAGCGTCTTCTCGACAAGTACTCAACACAAACCAGCTACAGTGTTTGAGGGCGAGTCAAAGTAGGCGTTGTTCGCGGGCAGCCAATGAAGACTGTAGACAGGCATTATGCAAATTTATTACATTGCTACGCATGTATGTTACGGAAGTAAGGCTGGAATTACTGACTCGTTTCGGCAGTTCAGTATCGATTCTTTATTTCTTTTTTTTTTTTTTATCGTGCACTTTAAAAATTTTCAGACCTTTTACATTAACAAACAGCTATATAACACACTGCATGAAAGGTAATATCTGAAAAAGCATAATAGGGGCACTTTAATTGTCTCCTAGGGCTCTGGCGGAGCGTTTACCGGTCGCACAGCAGACGGGAAGCGCCGCGCCGGGGACATCTCACAGGCAGGCTTATCGCACACCGGTCACGTCATTCTGTACTCACGTTCTCAAGTTTAAGGCAGCAGTCCGAAGCAATGAATCTAATCACAATACAGGCAAAAGTTCATTTTGTTCACAAGAATGAACAAAGTGGCGTCAATGAGTTTGAATTAAAGGATTAGTTCACTTTAAGATGAAAATTACCCCAAGATTTACTCACCCTCAAGCCATCCTAGCTGTATATGACTTTCTTCTTTCTGATGAACACAGTCTGAGGTGTATTAATAAATATCCTGATGCATCCAGGCTTTATAATAGCAGTGAACAGAACCAACGAGTTTGAAGCTCTAGAAAGTGCATTCATCCATCATAAACGTACTTCACACAGCTCCCAGGGGGTTAATAAAGGCCTTCTGAAGTGAAGCGATGCGTTTGTGTAAAAAAAAAAAAAAAAATATCTAGCTTCCGCCAGACCGTCTTCTGTATTCAAGTTACGAAGAAAGTGTAAAACTCTTGTAGTTTAAAACGCTTGCACTACATCCTACGCCTTCCGTATTCAGCTTACTTTTTTCGTAAGTTGAATACAGAAGGCGGTCTGGCAGAAGCTAGATATTTTACTTGATAACATGTTAAATATGGATATTTTTCTTACGCAAACGCATCGCTTCGCTTCAGAAGGCCTTTATTAACCTCCCGGAGCCGTGTGGAGTATGTTTATGATGGATGGATGCACTTTCTTGATCTTCATACTCGTTGGTCCCGTTCACTGCCATTATAAAGCCTGGATGCATCAGGATATTTATTAATATATCTCCGATTGTGTTCATCAGAAAGAGGAAAGTCATATACACCTAGGATGGCTTGAAGGTGAGTAAATCATGGGATAATTTTCATTTTAAAGTGAACTAATCCAAATGGAAAGTGTGATCTATGTCATTTCTTTATATGAAGCATATTTATTCAAGCCACAAAAACAAACCTGATACTGAAAAATACACAAATCTCCTAAAGTGAAGTCAGTACGTACATACATTTGTCCTAAATTATTGTATTTTAATGGAAAACTGTGAATGACGATGTGGTGCGGCATGATTTTGAGTCGCAGTTGGGCACCGCCGGTGTGCGTCATAGAAAACAAAGTGTTCGAATTTTAAAATAATTTTTCTCTGTGTAAGACCCTCTTTACGCGTTTTTGTTAAGAGAAAGATGCAAAGTGAAAATAATTTATGAATCATAACCCGCCAAATTGGCTAGTGAATTTTCACCCGCATTTGGCGGGTGTTCATTTCAAACCGTGTTCACAATCATGATTTGTCAAGGGCAATTCTCTTAACACTGTATTCTTTAACACCCCTACAGAGTTCAAGCCATATTCCCGACCCCTGACCCTGCAGCACTGAAGGACAGGCGCATGGAGAACTTGGTCGCTTATGCGCGTAAAGTGGAAGGGGACATGTATGAGTCTGCCAACAGCAGGGTAAAGAGTCTGAACTCTCTTGCTACATTTGAACCTTCCTTCAATATGGTGGCCCATGTCTCAATATCTCCTAAAATCTTGTGTTCAGGATGAGTATTACCACTTTCTGGCAGAGAAGATCTATAAGATCCAGAAGGAGCTGGAGGAGAAGAGAAAGTCCAGGCTGTCAAAGCCGCAGATGGGCACTCAGGGTCCTCAGCAGCCTGGCCTTCCCCAGCCCAACGCTATGGGTCCTGCACAAGCCATCCGGCCACCAAGTTAGTGTCTTTGTTTTTTAATGATCTGATCTTCTGGATGTTAAATGTTCTCTGACTGCTTTCTTGAGGTGTTCAGCTGCTCAAAATATGCCTTATTTCCTCAGATGGACCTGTCCCTATGTCCAATGTGCCAAATCCGTTGATGGCCCGGATGCAGGTCCCTCAAGGTATAGATTTTCTTTCTGTATACATGTATACACTACTGTTCAAAAGTTTGGTCAGGATTTCCACAGGATTCTTTGATGAATAGAAAGTTCAAAATAACTGCATTCATTTAAAGTAGATGTCTTTTGTAACATTATAAATGTCTTTACTGTCACTTTTAATCATTTTAATGTGTTCTTGCTGCATAAAGTAAAAAAGTTTTAAATGGTAGTGTATATTCTTCTATATAGTCTACCTGATTCCTTTCTGCTTTGTTCTGAACTGTGTATGTTGTGTTGTAGATTCGACAGGATTTTGCTTGTATTGAAGTCAACATGAAATAAAAAATTGCTCTTATTTACAATCTTGGCACACATTCCTGGTCTTTCTGTGCTTGACTCATCTTTTTATCATCTTTAATCTTTTTTTTTTTTTTATCAAAATGCAGTCACTTGTTACATCTCTGAAGCAGCAGAATTCTGATATTTTGCCAAAACCAAAAGCGGACACATTGGCGGTCAACCTTAATGTCATAAAGATTAAGGCAATAATTGCAAATAATGGCAGATTTAAGAAGATTTTGACTCTGAAATGCGCCATAATTCAGAAATAAAATAGGCTGTGAATGCCGATTCATGTTGACTTGGGAAGAAGAAAAGCAGTCGGGCTGGTCATACTGGTAGCGCAGGAATTGCTCAAAAGCTTTAATCTCCCATTTAACATCTTTTCCTACATGCTCTGCAGGAATGGGCCAGTTCAACCCCCTGACCATGCAGAACGTGCAGATGTCCCAGTCGCCAGTGGGAGCTCCTCGGGCAGCATCCCCTATGACCCACCCTCAGATGGGCATGGGTACCGTTCCATCGGTGAGCATTCCTCTACAGTGTGCTAAAACTAGTGAGCCACCCAGGTGTTACCTCAAAAACGGCTGGTTTGGAATGATCTACGTAGACAGCAAGACACGACTCCCAATTGATTCCAGAAGAGTTTGCATTTCACATGTTGCTAAGCTAACAGTTTTATACTCTTGTTAGAGCGCAACAGTTAGATGCTGAAAGTAAAAATCCCATTCTTTTTCTTTATATGGAAATTGATTTTTAGCATTGACTTATAAACCGTTAATCAATGGAATATACTTTTGTTGAAGCAATCATCCATCATTTCAACTTATTATTTAAATCTTGGTTAACAGCAAAATTGTTAGTGTTTCACAGAAAAATGAAGAAGGGCAGTAATATACTTCTGAGGCTCAATTTTAACTTCTCCTCATGTTTTTGCAGATGGGTATGTCTCCCTCCAGGATGCCGCAAGCACCATCCATGATGGCAGGCCATGCTAATAATATGGTGGGCCAGCCGCCCAACCAGAACCAGTTCATGAACCAGTCGCCATTCCCATCCTCAGGCGGGGGCATGAATGTGAATGTAAACCTGGCCCAGCAGTCGGGACAAAATGTCCCACAGGTGAGGAGTCAGAAATGTCCATTCTCCATTGGAGTTTTATTGTGTGTGGTATTACTTGGGCATTCAAACAAGACATTTCACCACCACAAACACTTCGGCCCTGTTTCCACCTGGTATTAAGATGCGTTTTGGTCAATCGGATCACAAGTGGAAGAGAAAGACACATTCCCTTTTACACCTGGTGTTTTATTCAGTCTCTTTTGTCCACTTTCAACCACTTCTGTCCTGAATTCTTCGAGAGGAGGGTCTATGGGCAGGTAAATAAAAGGGCTTTTTCAGATCTCTCAATCTAATGGACAAAATAAGCTTGTGCAATTTACATATGAACGCAATTTACAAACAAGCGGAGAGCATCGGCTTTCGTTTCTGCTCTGATATCCACAAGACCATAACGAATGGTTGTGAGTGTGTGTTAGAAATCAGGAATGGTAAGAGAACATTGTGCTTGGTAAAGTTTAAATCCCGTTTGGCTAGCGCGCTTGACCATAATGTTTACGCATTAGGTCAGTTGGTGGAGTCTTTTGTAGCTTGAATGCATTCAACCACATGGGCATTTACACTATGAAAGCAATCCGGTCAAATGTGTTTTCAACTACCTCTGGAAGTGGTTGAAAGTGGACAATCTCAAAACGTTTTAGAGCCCATTTACACCTGTATTTAGCGTTGTCCACTTGTGATCTGATCGACCCAAAATGCATCTTAATACCAGGTGGAAACAGGGCCTTCCTGACTTCCTGTCATAGAGTGAAATAGTGCCCGCCCACTTTTTCAGCTGTGTTAGTTACGGAAGTATTTCTCCCATTCATTTTTCCACATGGATTTTTTAAAAGTCCTGTTATAAGCCATGAACCAAACCAACCAGCTATGAGCTGAATCACATCATTAACAATGTTTGTTTAAAGCAAAAAAGTATTTGAAAATTGGACAAAAAGACAAAGGTGCAGTGCATCATTGGAGTAGAATGACTCTGTAAAGAACTTGATTCTGATTGGTGGAATTTTCTGTACAGCATCATGGGTAATGTAGTTTTTCACCAGGAATTCCACTGGCAAACACTATTCTTGCCATAATGCAAGCTGATGGTCTCAGCTAAAGCTTACACCAATGATTAATAGCTTTGTAGCACACAGTAAGTCTGTCCTTAAAGTTATATAAGTTATGGTTAAAAATCTATTTCCTTATGGAGAAAATGAATGGAATTTACTTCCGGAACCGGCTGTTGCAGCCTTTTGTAAATGGGGTCCAGTGTAGTTTGATCTGCTCTGAGTCGCTATGCCCTCCATCTCTCCTCTGCAGCAGCAGCAGCAGAACGCTAACCTGACCCTGAATGCTGTGGGCTCTCTGGGCCCCCCGTCCGCCTTGTGCTCCACCCCTCCTCCGCCCTCCACCCCATCAGCAGCTGCTAGCCTACAGCCACTCCAGACCCAGCCTTCCACGCCGGCCTCCACTGGAGGCCACGTTACGCCCACCCACATCCCCAGCGGCTTGCCCCGCCCTCCCTCAGTCCTGGGCTCCTCCCCTGCCCCTTCCCAGCCGCTCACGCCCCTGCAGACCCAGCCTGAGCCCCCCCTGCAGATGCAGCAGCCCACCTCTGTGCAAGCACAGCAGCCCAGCACTCCGGTGAGGATCGCCGTCAAAACACAGCCTCGTTTGCAGTTGTATGTGATGACACCCTTAACTCATGTCATTCCTCATTTGTCTATCCATTAGCTCTCTCAAATGGCTGCTAGCGTTGATAATAGAGTTCCCACACCTGCGTCTGTGGCTGAGACCCACTCCCAGCAAGCTTTACCCGACTACCCTGCTGTTGAACCCAAAACTGAGCATCAAGACGACGAACAGGACTTTGGCTCTGGGAAAAAGCGCCCTGATATCAAGATGGAGGTGTGATATTACTGAAACGAAACTTAAAATTGCCTGAAAAATGGTTCAGCAATTCTTGACTTTATTTGGTTGTGTTTGAATTAGAAATGCACCGATACTAAATTTTTAGCCGATTATTCAGAGTAATATCTGTCAATAACGATACCCATAGTTTGGGGGTTCTGCCTTTTATACATTCTTTTAAATTAATGATAATTTCATTATGATTAATAATTATTTATCTTTTTAATTCTTATATTTTTAAAAGAAATACAAATAAAAACTTTATTCTCTACATTTCGTTGACTTGTTTCAGAGTAACTGGTATCAGTTATAAACATAAACACATTACTCAAATTAATATTAACACACATTAACTAAATTCTGAAGATTAATATTTCTTAACTTTCTGAATGTTATTAATTCATATAATTACTATTAATATTGAACATCAAACTGGTTTCTTAGCATTTTCTTTACAGAAAGCACACATTCGGTGTATTTTCCTACCCTCTTTTGATTGACAGGATATATCGGCCCTGACTGTCGGCTGTTTTTAAACTTTCGGCCGATAGCCAATAGTGTGCTTTTATTTATTTATATATATATATATAGGAATTATTTATTGAAAGTTTTATATATATATATATATATATATATATATATATATATATATATATATATATATATATATATATATAGGTGCATCTCTAGTTTTAATTGTTTCTTGAGAGAATTACATTACCATTCAAAAGTTTGGGTTTAGTAAGAGATTTTTTTTTTTTTTTTTAAGAAATTGATACTTTTATTTAGCAAGGATGCATTGAGTTGATCAAAACTGACAGTAAAGATTTCAAATAAAAGCTTTTCTTTTGAACTTTCTATTTATTAAAGAATTCCCAAAAATGTATCATGATTTCCACAAAAATATTAAGCAGCACAACTGTTTTCAACATTGATCATAATTATAAATGTATAATATTATCAATAATAATTCCTATAAAGATAAGAAATGTTTCTTGAGCAGCAAATCAGCATATTAGGATGATTTCTGAAGGATCATGTGACACTCAAGACTGGAGTAATGATGCTGAAAGTTAAGCTTTGAGATCACAAAAATAAATTAAATTGTAAAATTTATTACAATAGAAAACAGTTATTTTAATTTGCAATAATATTTCACTGTTACTTTTTCTTTGATCAAATAAATGCCTTGGTGAGCATGAGACTGAAAAATATTTCAGAGCCCCAAACTTTTGAATGGTACAGTAAGTTGTGACAATATAGATTTCAATTTTTCATGCTTTTATAGATATTCACTGTCTCTCAATATTATGCTGACTTTGTATTATTGAATTTATTTAAGTTTAAACTGATTAATTTTGCTAACTCTAATGCTATTTTTGTTAGTGAAGTTCAAATTAGAGACACTATTAAAAATCTTTTAAAGGGATTGTTCACCCAAAAATGAAAATTCTGTCATTTACTCATCCTCAAACCTGTATAAATGTCTTTATTCTGCTGTAAGGAAGATATTTGGAAGAATGTTTGTATATAAGCAGATCTCACCCCCATTGAATACCATAGTAATTTTTTTCCTACTGTGGTAGTCAATGGGGGTGAGATCTGCTTATATACAAACATTCTTCCAAATATATTCCTTTGTGTTCAGAAGAACAAAGACATTCATACAGTTTTGGAACAACTTGAGGGGGACTAAATGATGACAATTTTCATTTTTGGGTGAACTATCCCTGTAATGCTCTTCATTTCTCTAGTTTCATAATCTTTCCTTGTCTAATGAAACTAACTAACTAAATGTAATTCATGTTGTTCATTAGGATGAAGATGTTAAACCTCCACAAGTGAAGGAGCAGCCAGAGTCTGTGGAACCTAAACAGGAACCGATGGAGACGGAGGAGAAGAAACCAGAGACAAAGACCGAGCCGAAAGAGGAGGAAGTGTCCAGTGCCAACAGCACTGCACCATCCAGTCAATCCGCCCAGTCTCGCAAGAAAAGTAAAACTTTATTCTGTAAACATTGAAACTACATTCAGTAATATCTGTAATTTGGTTTAATCATGATGATTTGTTACAGTTTTCAAACCCGAGGAGCTCAGACAGGCGTTGATGCCGACATTAGAAGCGCTGTATCGTCAAGACCCGGAGTCTTTGCCCTTCCGCCAGCCGGTGGACCCAAATCTGCTGGGCATCCCGGTAAATCCCATACACCTAATGTTATGTATATCTCTTCAAAAAGATCTAAAAGTATTAGATAATAACCATGTGTTTGATCTTGTTTCCTCAGGACTACTTTGACATTGTAAAGAACCCAATTGACCTTTCCACCATCAAGAGGAAGTTGGACACCGGGCAGTACCAGGAGCCCTGGCAGTATGTTGACGACATCTGGCTGATGTTCAACAACGCCTGGCTCTACAACCGCAAAACTTCTCGAGTGTACAAGTACTGCTCGAAGTTGGCCGAGGTGTTCGAGCAGGAGATTGACCCGGTCATGCAGGGTCTGGGGTACTGCTGTGGGCGCAAGGTGAGAATGGCTTGCTTCTCCATTCAGAAAGGGAGTGGTTTACTTTAGGGCTGCAACAACTAATCGATTATAATCTGTGATCAAAATAATCAACAACGAATTTGATTATCGATTAGTCACATCTACGCACTGTGGTTGGAAACCATCCGCCAGTCACGTCACTTTACAGTAGTGAATAAACACATTTCTGCGGACAAAACGCATAAGGAAAATAGTGGAGGATACAGAGTGAGCTGCTGTGGGAAAGGTACATGATCCAAGTTATCCGAAATATGAGAATGCTTAATATTTATAAGCGCTTCTAACAAAAGCATAAGCGTTTACTGCGGCTTGCCCTGTCGTGCTTTGACAGATGTGTGTGCTGTTTAATTCTTGTTTTGAGAACTTTTTACGGTTATATCCTTGTCTGTAAATGTTAGAAAGTCAAAACAAATGGAGCACATTAAAACAGGAGGGCAGTAATTCTAAAATATTTTTTTCTTAGAAATGAAGTGTAGGTTTCTACATAAATTCTACCTGTAACACAAGTAATCATATTTATGAGAGCAGTAACTGTAAAGGGACTATTGTGTGTGTGTTCCTCATACCTCGTACAAGTTAACCTTTTGTTTATAATTTTTAATTTAGTCATTTTAACTTCTGCTTTAAAATGGTAAGAAATCAGTTGTTGTTGTTTTTTTTAATTAGAATGCAATGTTTGTATTTTAACCATTTTTTGCACATAATGTATATAGCATAGCCTACATGGATACATTCAGCCTTTATATTGCACATTTTTTGGAGGACAACATTGGGCCGGATGTGGAATAACATTAAAGTCATGGATTAAAATTAATTAATTTTTAATAAAATATATAAATTTTTAATATTTAATTTTTAGATTTTTCATCCGATTAATTAATTAATCTGAGTTATTTTTCCCAATTAATCGATTAATCTGATGAAATCTAAAAATTAAATATTACAGTTTTATATTTTTAATTAGTTACAATTTTTACAAATTAATTAGTATTATTATCAAGTGAATTGTTAATTGCAGCCCTAATTTGCTTATAGGTAAAGTTTAAACAAACTTGAACTCCATAATGAACCTGTTAAGCATCTTAAGACATTCTGAGTGCATTTTATTGTTATTGTTAACTAAAACTGTAACACTTTAAAATAAGCTTCCATTTAAGATTATTTAATACATTTATAAAATAAAAAGATGTCTGTAACATTACTTCATGCGCTGACCTAATTTGATCAAACAATTAATAGCGATAGTATATTTAACTAACATTAACAAAGGTTAATAAACTCTGTAAAACACACATTACTCATTTTTAGTTCGTTATCTAATTCATTTAATGTTAACAAACGAGACCTTAAGTATTTAAAGAAACTGAAATCAATGACAATAGCACATAAAATTAAAACTGAAAATATAAAAATAAATGCTAATTGAAATAATGTATAAATAATGCTACAATATCAGTGGTTGCACTTCACAGAATTGCTTTCTCTGTCTCCACAGTACGAGTTTTCACCTCAGACGCTTTGCTGCTATGGCAAACAGCTCTGCACTATCTCCAGAGACGGCACATATTATAGCTACCAAAACAGGTAACCAATGGCATGATCAATGGTGTGAGAAATGAGGTGGTGATGAACGAGTTTCCAAATGGGACTGTGATGCACTGAGATCAGGCTTGTGATGTTTAGTGCTCAGTTGACTCCATGTTGTTTGCACCTAATAAACAGAGTCATAAAAGCAAGTTCAAAGTTTAGGCGTCTTGCTCAAAGGTGCAGTTGTAATACTTTGACCAGTCGTCTTTCGTTTTTTCTATTCTTTCAGTTTACAAGCCTAGATCTTTCACCCACTAGTTTTTGTGTAAATCCTAAAAATCCTTTGTCACTTGTCATAATATTCAAGGGGTGGTTGATTATAATTTCACTTTTTTAACTTTAGTTAGTGTGTAATGTTGCTGTTTGAGCATAAACAACATCTGCAAAGTTACAACACTCAAAGTTCAATGCAAAGGGAGATATTTTCTTTTACAGAAATCGCTTTTTAAGTACTACAACAAACTGGTAGGGACTATAACAAGCTTCTTCCCGGGTTAGTAACATCACTAGCCCTAAAATTTACATAAACCCCGCCCCCGAGAACATACAACAAAGGGGGTGAGGCCATGTTGGGCTGCTTTAGAGAAGAGGAAGAGTTGTTGTAGTAGAGTGTTGTTACCATGCCGTCATTTTACGCTGGACTGCTTCTCAAACGAGGGTCAATTCAACACTGGACTTTGACAAAAGATAACATGACAGCACATGCTAGTCGATGAGTTGAATTAACTTCACAACAACTACATAAATGTATCCACTAATCATTCAGAAACGTCCAGTTTTATTCTAAAAGTTGTAACTTCTTCCTGAGTCTCTCCATCAGTGTCCGACTCCGGTTTGAACAATGTAAGGCTGAACACCGTTACTGACAATCCTCATTTTGGCTGCGTGAGATTCTCCAGCTTTGTTGTTGTTGAGCAACCGAAGCATGAGCTGTTAAAGCTCCGCCCTTTTCTGGAAAGCGGACCGGGAGCAGCAGCTCATTTGCATTTAAAGGGACACACAAAAAAGCTGTGTTTTTGCTCACACCCAAATAGAGGCATATTTAACAAGCTATAATAAATGATCTGTGGGGTATTTTGAGCTGAAACTTCACAGACACATTCTGGGGACACCAGAAACTTGTATTACATCTTGTAAAAGGGGCATTATAAGAAATAGAATGCCTGGAAATGCTCTAGTGCATCACTTTTCCATGTTTCTCATCTCCATCACGTTGTTTTGTTGCACTCATCGTTTCTGTTTCATGCTTTTAATTTGTACTTAAGATCTGTGATCAATCAGAAAAGGCATGTAGCTACTCTCTAGTGCATGAAAAGACATACCATCCTGTCACTATCCATCATTTTTTGATTTAACGTTCATTTGTGAGTTTGAATGCTAACCTGTGCTCTACCTCGACCTGTCTACTGTGTGTCGACCCCACGTTCTCCGCTCTTGTGCTGTGCTGCTCTCCCTGTGCCGGTTTGCCTGTGCTCTTGTGTGCTGTGGCTCCAGTTCACCCAAATATGGCCTTGTTGCCGACAGGTATCACTTCTGCGAGAAGTGCTTCAACGAGATCCAGGGCGACAGTGTCACCCTGGGAGACGACCCAGCACAGCCGCAGACGTATGTATCTTCTGTCGCCCAGAAAGCTTTGAGGTTTTGCTTCTATTAAATCGCACAAATATTCCTAAACAATGAACTGTACGTGTGTAAAGATGCGATGTAGAATGTATCTTGCGTCTCTCTGCAGCATGATATCAAAGGAGCAGTTTGAGAAGAAGAAAAATGACATGTTGGACCCTGAGCCGTAAGTCTCGTCATTTTAATGCTTTATTTTTTGAGTGTTGTTTTAGACTATCCAGAGGATTGCATCTTTATTGCAACAATATGTATTCTAATGCATATGCATATGCATATTGTATGCAAATAAAGTGTGACGAATTAACCAGAAGCACAATCGACTTTGATTTGCCTTCAGTCTTACTATGAGCAGATTGCATTACAATTAGGGCTGCACGATAAATCACAACTAACATGAAATCGTGCTTAAACCGATTTGGCTTAGTGCGATTATGAAATCGCAAAGGCTGCGAACATTTTTCCAAACATCTGAAGCATTTATGCAACAAAAGACAACATTAAATATTGTTTTTACTCCAAACTCACTTCATAACATCAGTTGTGTTTGAAAACATCCTTCTGAGAGATAATGTGGCTTCTTACACAGAATAAGGCACACAACATATTTCATAGTATTCTATACAGTGATAAAGACTATGTTGATTATCATCGTTATCATGAAAATACCTGAGAAGGCTTGAAGAACTCAGATAAACCATATATTGTCATAGTCGTGTGTTTATTAGTCATGTTTAATCAAAGCGTTTCAATCTTCTGTTTATTCAGCTACAGCTATAGTATGATGCCCATAGAGATTTCCTGGAATTAAATCTGGGCATATTTGGAGTTTTTGCATGAGCGCCCTCTGGCTTTCAGTTGGAGTAGCATTTACTACTGATCACAGAGCCGTGCTTCACTGAGAAGCTGTGCATAAAAAATAAAGCGCAGCCTTTGCCAAATCGCACATGGTTTAATTTTGATTAATTGTGCAGCCCTAAATAAAATATAAAATAATTGAATAATTGAGTTGAATGCCACTTCCTGAAATAAAAGTAACATTATTTGCCAACAACGTTGCAGAAGATATCATTTTTGCACAAAGCATTTGCATAGTAATTAAAAAGTGGTAGGCGGTCTATTATGTAATGAACGGTACGTTTAATTTTGAAAAGTCACATGAAATAGTAACATTTTACAATAAGCCTTTCATTTGTTAACATGAAGTTACAATGAATAATACCTTTACAGCATTTCTTAATGTTAATCTCAACATTTACTAATGCATTTTTAATATCAAAGTTGTATCTGCTAATATTAAGATAAAATAAAACTTTATTTATCTTCAAGGTTAGTTAATACTGTTTACTAATATGAATATTTTTATAAACTAACATTAACCAAGCCTAATAAATGCTGTAAAAATACATTGTTCATTGTTAATGCATTAGTGAATATTAACAAATTAGACCTTATTCTAAAGTGTAATAAATCATGCTTGTCAGACTTGTTTTTAACACCTTCCTCTGTCTAACAGCTTTGTTGAATGTAAAGACTGTGGCCGGAAGATGCATCAAATCTGTGCACTGCATTATGACGTCATCTGGCCATCAGGGTGAGCATCTTATCCGCCTGTTCTCCTGAAGTTTAGCATGTCATGACGTGATCTCTACAGCTGCTGTTTGTCTCTCGCTCCTATAACAGTTTCATCTGTGACAACTGCCTGAAGAAGTCAGGGAAAACAAGAAAGGAAAACAAGTTCTCTGCTAAAAGTGAGTGCTCCTGAAGCGTCTTCCTGTTTGCCTTTGTCACCGTCTGTTGCAGTGTGAAGTAACCCTGCGTTTTTCTGATCAGGGTTACAGACCACGAGGCTGGGATCGTACATCGAGGACCGAGTGAACAAGTACTTGAAAAGACAGAATCACCCTGAGGCCGGAGAGGTGTTTGTGCGGGTGGTCGCCAGCTCTGATAAGACCGTGGAGGTCAAACCTGGGATGAAATCCAGGTAACGTCACGGAAAATGAATATGAATTCAGCATTTGACTCAGTCAAAATGTATTCAGAAATAAATTGGTTTGATTTTGTTTTCATGCTGACTATGATGGTTTTCCATGTACCTGAATTGAAAGGAGCTTATTTTGAATCACACAATTTCTCTGCAGGTTTGTTGACTCAGGAGAGATGTGCGAAAGCTTTCCCTACAGAACCAAAGCACTTTTTGCATTTGAGGAGATTGATGGAGTGGATGTGTGTTTCTTTGGCATGCACGTCCAGGAATATGGATCTGAATGCCCTTTTCCTAACACCAGGTATTATGCAAATACCGATCTGTCGAAAAAAATAATGAATTGTGTCTTGAACAGGCAGAATTGACTGATTCTCTTGTTTTTTTTCCTCCTTTTTCCAGACGGGTATACATATCATATCTTGACAGTATTCACTTCTTCAAGCCTAGGCTGCTAAGAACTGCAGTTTACCATGAAATCCTCATTGGATATTTGGAGTATGTTAAGAAACTTGGGTAAGTTGTACCACCTTGTTTAAGTTAAACATGCTTCTTTTAAAGATATGTGTAATGGTTTTTATGTTATAATACATGCTTTCTCCAATCTCAGCTTAAAATGACAAGTCCACTCTAAATAAGCCATTCGTAAGCTTTTTGTCCAACCAAAAGCAGATTGAGAAAGTTGTTTGTCTGTCTTTCTTCAGTTGAAAAGTAATTATGGTTTTTGAGGAAAATATTCCAGGACTTTTCTCCATATAGTGGACTTCAGCAGTTACCAATGGGTGGAAGGTCCAAATTGCAATTTTAATGCAGCTTCAAAGGGCTCTACACGATCCCAGATGAGGAATAAGGGTCTTATCTAGCGAAACAATCGTTCATTTTCTTAAAAAAATAAAATAAAATTATATACTTTTTAACCACAAATGCTCATCTTGCACAATCACGTTGGAAAGGTCACGCGTGACGTAGGCGGTCATTTTCATTTTTTTAGAAAATGACCGATTGTTTTGCTAGATAAGACACTTATTCCCCGGCTGGGATCCTGTAGAGCCCTTTGAAGCTGCACTGAAACTGCAGTTTGGACCTTCAACCAGTTGGTAACTGTTGAAGTCCACTATATGGAGAAAAATCCTGGAATATTTTCCTCAAAAACCATAATTACTTTTCGACTGAAGAAAGACAAACAAACATCTTGGATGACATGGGGGTGAGTAAATTATCAGGAAATTTGAATTCTAAAGTGAACTAATCCTTTAATACTTTTGCTTTTTTTTTTTTTTTTATTCTGTAGTAGTGCTCATATTTTATGTACTAATGAATTTGATTTTCCCACCTACAGATATGTGACTGGTCATATCTGGGCCTGCCCACCTAGTGAAGGCGATGACTACATCTTCCACTGTCACCCTCCTGATCAGAAGATTCCCAAGCCTAAAAGACTCCAGGAGTGGTACCGTAAAATGCTGGACAAAGCATTTGCAGAAAGAATCATTCATGACTATAAGGTATGCAACGCCATTTGCGCTTTTGTCAGTGTTCATTCATAATCATAATAGGTTAACATACCATCACAGAAATGACTCACAACATGTCTTGCTTGTGTTATGCAGGACATATTTAAGCAGGCCACAGAAGACCGGCTTACAAGTGCCAACGAGCTGCCCTATTTCGAAGGTGATTTTTGGCCCAATGTTCTGGAGGAAAGCATCAAGGAGCTGGAACAGGAGGAGGAGGAAAGGAAAAAGGAGGAGAATACAGCCTCCTCTGAGACAACAGAGGTTAGTCAGAGTGCCAAATAGTGTGAATGAGTATTTAGTGTAGTCTGTAGCCATTTTTTTAAATGTCTTGCATTTCCGCAGGGAACCCAAGCTGACAGCAAGAACGCCAAAAAGAAGAACAATAAAAAGACCAACAAAAACAAGAGCAGTGTCAGCCGCGCCAACAAAAAGAAGCCTGGGATGCCGAATGTAGCTAACGATCTGTCCCAGAAGCTATATGCAACAATGGAGAAGCACAAAGAGGTTGGACTAGACTCATTGAGTCAATTTGTTTTTACCTGAATACCATTTCTTTCACTCAGAATTTACAAATGTGCAAAGTGCTGACCAGATCGCCTCTTTCTTCGTAAAATCCAGGTCTTCTTCGTAATCCACCTGCATGCTGGTCCAGTGATCAACACCCTGCCTCCGATCTTGGACCCTGACCCGCCGCTGGCCTGCGATCTGATGGACGGCCGTGATGCCTTCCTGACACTGGCCAGGGACAAGCACTGGGAGTTCAGTTCCCTGCGCCGCTGCAAATGGAGCAGTATGTGCATGCTGGTGGAGCTACACAATCAGGGAGCAGACCGATTTGTGTACACCTGCAACGAATGCAAGCACCACGTAGAGACACGCTGGCATTGCACCGTTTGCGAGGTCAGTCTCCTCTTTGTGGCTTTGACAGAGCATTTGGGTTACTGTTGCCATTGTTTGCTATTCAACAGGTAGTGTTTAAAATAGGGCTGCCCTTGACTTAAAGATTTTTCTGGTCGACTAGTAGTCGTTCATTTTAAGGGATTAGTTGACTAATCGCATGTTTATTAATAAACCATATAAATCATGATAGAGCCTTTAATGCCTACATAGCCTAATCAGTGTTCAAGCTCATGCATAAAGCTTGCCAAAGCGCACCGGCAGAAGTAATGATTATGAATACGTCGGGGGAAAACAGCAAGGAGACCGCTTTAACGTTTTAATAATTAATTGATAAACTAGTGTGTTTTCGGTTGCAGCGATGAAGTTGACGATGCTGTCATCTCCGCAGCCTATATGCACATTTCGTATGGATTACATAACCTGAGAATATTTGAATATCACACCTTGTTTGCTTTCATTATTTTACAAAAGTACGTTTTGTTGTTATTGTGAGGGCACACAAATAAAAGTAGACTCTTCACAGATTCAAAAGACGTATTACTCTTATCTGTATGACCAAAAATGAGAGAGTATTTTAAGAGCAAGTGATCGCACCATCGCCTCCATATTAGCTGTCATGCAGTAAGCATGCTACTATTCAGCTTTTGCACTCCACACAATCACTTGAATAGCCCACATTTTTCTAGGTTAACATTAAAGCGAGCGACCATGTAAAGTTGCTACTTACTTGCATGTTTTAGGTGATAAGCCATATTTGAGGTTGATGAATGATAGGTGAGTGTTTGGATGTGCTGCCTGATGTACTGTAGTTACCACATAGAGCTGTTAACGTTCTGTCCGACACAAACTGCCTGACTTCGCTACTTCCTGTGGATTTTTTCCCTGTGACTAATACAGTTTTGGTCAACTAAGCCTTTTCTTGTCGACTATAAGGGGCAGCCTTAGTTTTAAAACTAGACAACAGAAATGAGGAAGAAACTAGCAGGTTGCAGGTTCAAACCTCGTAAGGAGCGAAACTTGCTCTAGGACAACTGTGCCTGTAACTATAAATATAACGCCAATATCCAGTCGTGAAACAGTGAATTAATATTCTATACTATGATTATCCAGAAAACAATATCAATTCTTCTTCTGATTTATTTCAGGACTTTGATCTATGCATTAACTGCTACAACTCCAAGGGCCATGAACACCAAATGGTGAAGTGGGGTTTGGGCCTGGATGACGACAGCAACAACCAGGGCGGCGAGGCCAACAAGAGTCCACAGGAGAGTCGGCGCCTCAGCATCCAGCGCTGCATTCAGTCGCTGGTGCACGCCTGCCAGTGCCGCAACGCCAACTGTTCCCTGCCATCATGTCAGAAGATGAAGAGAGTGGTGCAGCATACTAAGGGCTGCAAGCGTAAGACCAATGGAGGCTGCCCTGTTTGCAAGCAACTCATCGCATTGTGCTGCTACCATGCCAAGCACTGCCAGGAGAACAAGTGCCCTGTGCCCTTCTGTCTCAATATCAAGCACAAGCTGCGACAGCAGCAGATTCAGCAGCGACTTCAGCAGGCGCAGATGATGCGGCGGCGTATGGCACTCATGCAGGGCAGAGGAATGCCTCCGAGTCTGCCCTCCCCAACTACCTCAGGAGGTCCGGGGACGCCCAACTCTCAGCAGCTGCAGCAGCAGCAGCCTAATACCCCTCAGGCCTCGCAGCCGTTACCCAACCAGCCCCAACAGACGCATCCGAATGTGGCTGCGATGGTGCAAGCCTTCCCCAACCAACCCCCAACACCAGGGCCCCAGGGTAAACCAGGGCCACAGTCCTCGCCTCTGCCCCAGCAGCAGTCCCCCCTGCCCATGCCGCCTCAACAGCAGCCACAGCCCTCTCCACAGCAGCAGCAGGCTTTGAAGGTTGCGAAACAAATAGAGATGATGACCAAAGTTAAGCAGCAGCAACAACAACAGCAACAGCAACAACAACAACAGCAGCAACAGCAGCAGCAGCAGCAAGACTATAGAATGAATATAAATGGCATGCCAATGAACCAACCTGGCATGATGACTCCCATGCAATTGATGGGCCCTCGTGGTCCTCGGATGGTCCAGAACATGCAACCTGGACAGTGGGCACCTGGGATGCAAGGGTCCATGCAGAATCCACAGGCACCACCAACGCAGCAAATGGCCATGGCTTCGCAGTCTCAGGTAGCGCAGACGCCCCAACAGGTGCAGTTGATGCAACGCACCATGATGCAGCCGCAGCAACAGCAGCCACGGCCAATGCAGGCCGTCATGCCTCCCCAGCAGCCGCCGCAACCACAGGCCCCTCAGCAGCAAGGCATGCAGCAACGAGGTGTGGCCAGCAGCATTGCTCCAGGAGCGCTGCAGGACCTGCTGCGCACGTTAAAATCGCCAAGTTCCCCTCAGCAGCAGCAGCAGGTCCTCAACATCCTCAAGTCGAACCCGCATCTCATGGCCGCGTTCATCAAACAGCGGACGGCGAAATACCAAGCCAGCCAACCGCAGCAGCAGAACCCGCAGGCCATGCTCGCGGGTCAGCCGGGAATGCAGAACATGTCTGCAATGCAAGCCGGCCCCGTGCAGAGACCCGTCATGCCCCCTCAGCAGCCGCAGCCTGCCGCCACCCAAACCATGGCTGCCCTCGGTTCCCAGGGACAGATGATGAATGCTGCGCACAACGGAAACCAGCAGCTGTTCCGCCGGCAGCTAATGCGTCAGATGCAGCAGCAGCAGCAGCAACAACAGGGAGCAATCCCTCCAGGACAAGGGAGATTCCCGCAGCCTCAAGGCGCAGCAAGTTACTCGCAAATCCGCATGCAGCAACAGATGGCCATGCAGGGTGGCGGCGGGCCCATGGGTCAGATGACGCCCATGGCTCAGATGGGCCAGCCTGGCATGGGTATGGACGCCCAGCAGCAGAATCTGCTGCAACAGCGCTTGCTGCAGCAGCAGCAACAACAGCAGCAGCAGCAAATGCTGAAGCAGCAAATGGGCTCGCCGGCACAGGCCGCTTCCATGAGTCCCCAACCCCACATGCTCGCAGGACAGCCGCAGGGTGCTCACCTGCCCGGACAGGCCATGGCTAACGCGCTGGGCAACCAAGTGAGGTCGCCTGCCCCCGTGCAATCGCCCCGCCCCCCCTCCCAACAGCCACCACATTCCAGCCCGTCCCCCCGCATGCAGCCCCAGCCCTCGCCCCTACACCCTAGCCTGGCGGGACCCATGCCGGGCCCCATGGACCAGGCTCACCTGTGCACGCCTGAACAGAGTGCAATGCTTCCGCAGCTGAACACGCCAAACCGCGGAGGGCTAAGCAACGACTTGAGTATGGACACCACGGGAGACACGTTAGAGAAGTTCGTCGAGGGGTTGTAGCATTAAGAAACGTTCTTTTGAGGAGAGAGAGAGGTGTGTTTTGTACGCAAGAAATTAAAGACGACAAAATGATAGACTGTAATAGGTTTACACAACCAATGGACTGCTTTTTCTTCCTTATTGGAGGGATTGAAATTACTGTTTAAAGAGCAGAATCACAAAGGGGTTTTTGTTCCTGGTAGGGGTTGTCTGGACGAAATTCAGTCCTGGTCTGAGGAGTTACATTTTTAATTGTTTTGTTTTTGTTGTTTTTCCGGGGAGGGGGTTATTTTGAGCTTATGGACTTTTTAAATGGAATTTCTCAAGGCAAATATTTGATTTTATTATTGAAGACTTTCATTTTTGTATGTTTGCAAACTTTTTTTTTTTTTTTTTTTGTGAGTGTGTGTGTGTGTTTAGGGACTGTAAGATAATTGGTGTGGAATTAGGATCAATCCTCATTCCTGTCTGATACGTATTCACATTTACCAGGTTTGGAAAAGGACACGCAGCCCTTTTTCTCTCCAAACTGTGGAGTTTGTACAGAGGACCTGTATTCATTTGTACAGAAAGGAGCTTGGCTACTGCACACACACGAACACGAACACAACACGCGAGCAAATTGTGAAAGTTGCTCTTATTTTTCAAGGTGCCCAAATGCGTTTATTTATTGGCCTGGATTCAGTAGTTGTCTCTTAAGATGTAGGAAGATGTTCCTGTTTTCTCGTTTGATCTCTGAAACATCGATGATGTCCCCTCCGCCTCGCGTATGAGGCCGGAGCTTCGTCTGACTGCTGATTTGTTCAAAGAGTTCTTCAGTCAACCTCTTGTTTTTTTTTCTCCTCATGAAACTTGAATTGAAGGTGAACGATTCTTTAATGTAAATCATGCAGCTTGATGACATACTGTAAATAAAAGGAAAAAAGATTGAGATCGCTGTATAAACTGGTTAAGATCTTGTTTCGTACTTATATACCATATTGTTAAATAAACTGTGTGCAACAGACATAATGCTTCTGATGACTTCGTTCTGCGTGTTCTCGGAATTCTAATTTCAGACTATTTCTATGCCTGAATGTTTATTTTGCACCCAACTGTCTGTTTTTTACTATACAACCAGTGTAATTAACCAATTTCAAACAATTAGTGGACCAGAACTAAATGTAAAAATTTAAAAAAAAAAAAATGGATACTTCTCTGGATTCTTTTTTTTTTTCCTTCTAAAAAGCACACTTTCAAGCACATTTGATCAGAAACCAGTTAACAGTTCTTTTAAAACTAAAAGGGTCATTTAGGATTTAATTTCTGTCTGATCCTCCTTAAGGAAGACAAGAATGTGCCCGTTAAATTGCCAAATTCTGCCATTAAATTTGAAATGCAATTTTCAGATTCAGTGTTTAATTGTAACTGTTAAAAATGTGCTGTAAGAAGAACAAGTATTACTTCAGCATAACAGATTGTAGTTTGTGCTCAACACTGGCTTCACTGCACCTCCTGGTGCCTGAATGGTGCAACTGCAGTTTAGGGACGACGTACTGCAATTCACCATTTGTGCGCACTGCATTTTTCATTTCACAGGGTTTGATATGATCAGATATTAAAAAGATGTATAAAAAACGTTAATGTGAATGTTTCGGATAAAATTTGGCCTGTGTATATTCTTACAAGTGAAATTAGAATGACAGCAATTTGTCTTTCTTAACATTTTGCAGTCGCTCCATTGCAACTCCACAAACACTGGTGAGAGAAAAAGCTTTTTTACTTTTAAAAACCACTTCCAAACGAAAACTGCTTCTGCCTAAAATCTAAATATGATTGTCACTCCTTTACTTATGCATTTTTCATGTACAGACAACAATGTTGTCAAAACGATCCCCGTTCACACTGACTTTCGAAAACAACTAAAAGCGCTGTATTCATGTCAGGCCAGTAGTTGGCGATGTCACTTTGTAAAGAAATTATGCGCATATAGACTAAACGCTTACTCCTCATGCGCATATGTAGTCACAAATTCAGTGTTTAGTTTACATGGAGACAATAACGGTATTGTTTTCAAAAATTTGCACTTTGAATCCCATTTTCAAAAGTTTGCGTTTTCAGGCCCCCAAAACACAGTTGTGTAAATCAACGGCCAAAACGCATAAAAAGTGTTCCATTTTAGTTGAAAACGGTGTTGTGTATAATTTTGACTGTCAATTATGATCTATAGTGTCACAATTTTGACTCATCTCATTATGACATCATGTTTACCAAAACATTATTAATTTCTTTATTAAATGAAAATGACCTTTCATACTCATTTCTAATGTTACTTTGGTCAAAAACAGACAGTCAAATTTTTGTTCTCTGTCTCTTTACAGCTGCGAAAAAAAAAAAATAGCTTTAGGTATCACTACTTAAGTCATCTAAATTTCCGCAGTAACTCCTGTATTTCGCGTTTAAATGCGGCGTCACTCTTGGAACTCTGCAGTGTGTACGTGACCTCGTACTCGTAATCTGGACCTGGATTCTGGAACGCTGAGAACGGGTAAGCGGAGTGATACAAACAGTGAAATGGCCCAATTACTTTTGGCTCTTAAATTTTTTTTTTTTTTTTATAAGATGTGAGATCACTCCACTGTCCACACTATTTTAGAGTTAGGAAAATGCTGCAAAATATGCTGTATGATGGCAGCACTTCTTTTCAGCTATTTTCAACCTCACAAAATGTTTTAAACGCAAAAACCGCAGCGACATCGACAGGTTTTTCTTTGTCTCACTCAACATGCTGCATATGTTTGTAATTATAAACAGTAAACGCAGGTATCATCCTGAGCCGATAAGATTAACAACGTGTTTTTGTGTTCTAATTGCTCTTAGAACGAAAACATGAGATATTGAGGACAGTCGCGCTGCAAAAAAAGCTTCTTTTAGAGCTTTTTAATTCGGCGTTTCAAGATAAACGTTTAAAAAACGCGCCTGGAGACCCTGCGATCCTCAGCGTTGTTTCTGGCGGTTTTAAACGCAAGAACGCGTTCTGTGGGAACGCCCCCAGCAGCGTCATTCTGTAGCCTACACGGGGAAAAGCCTTTTATAACTAATGTAAATAGTGGTTTATAAAAATTATTGGTTAAATTGTGACATGCTAAGTATGTTTCTGTTTGCAACAGCATTTTGTTCATTCTTTTATAATTATGTATGCAGCATTGAGCTCAAATTAATTGAACGATTACATGAACTATATGTAGGCCTGCGTGTAAATATTCAAAGCTATTGATGGCAGTATTATGATTAAAAACATCATGATGTATCTGTGCTAGGTGGTCAACTACCCAAATCTACTTCTAAATACTGTTGGGTTAAATATGAATGTTATTAGTTTTTGTCTATAAAGTTAACATAAAGCACTACCGCATTTAAGCTTATTTTCCAGATTCTTAACAGTATTGTTAACTACAATCTGCATGATCTACTGTAAATGCGTGACTTACTATCAGTTTTACCCTTTTCAGCGTCACCTATCCGAGTACACGCTCATCACTGGCGTCACTGCGCCTCCTGGTGTCTGAATGATGCAACTGCGGGTTGGAGCCTTTGTGGCGCAATTCACCATTTCGGAGCGCACTGGATTTATATTTCATTACAAAGAGTTGGATCTGATCTCATTTGTACAAGATGGTTTTTTCATTCGAGTTTACACATTTGTAGAATTTCTGGTGAACCGTTAAGCGAGCACAGGAATACAATTTATTTATGCAATTTCTCAAGACACGAAGTCACAAAAACATTATCATCCACAGAAATGTTCTATTAAAGGGGTTTTGTAAATGTTATGAAAGTATTCAAAAGAAAGTTCAAATTAGTGAAAAGCATTTCATGTTCATGTTTTAATATTTTCATCAATCTAATCTCGATGTACACATGGAAAAGCTGTTAATGAACCACTGGACTGAAATGTGAATAATTTTAGAGCAAAAAAAGGTACAAGAAAGAAGACAATATTTCACTGGTATATTCATTATTCATATTTTTCATCTTGCTATGGAAATTTATCTCACATCTTTCCATGTAAATTCAGGAGTGCGCCTCTGGCAGTCACAAACCGCTGGATTGTTGGTTTTCTTTTTCTCCAATCACAATCATTGGCTGGACAGTCAAATCTCAAGTCTTATCAGCTGTAAAACACAACTTCCACCTAAACGACAAGTTCACACCTGCACAAATATTTTCAAGTCTTCATATAAACAACGTTTGCTTGTGTTTAGTGTGCGATCATGACCTCGACGACACAAGGGGACGTCCGCTTTGTGCATCAGTGCACGGCTCTAATGATGGCAAAACAAGTCTGTCAGGCTGAACACCAGCATGGGCGTCAGTGTTTCTCCAGGGCTTGAGTCAGAAGCTGGTTCAGTCGGGAGATCATCGGACGAGGGTCTTCGTTCAGGCCAGCCGTGATCATGGCGTTGTCGTATATCTGGTACGTAAAAAATGCCATTTAGTTTTAAATTATAAATAGTATAATTGAGATGAGAGAATATGTGGGAAACATTCTTTACCTGTTCAAGGAGAAGCTGTGCCAGATCAGGGTTTGAGTCCTTCAGTGCATGAAGCTTCTTGATCAGATCATGTCTGCAAACAATCGCTTGATATTAGAGAAACCACAGCATTTCTATTTATTATACAAGTACACTATACTTCACTTTAGTTGGCACTCTCCTTAAATACACTGCAAAAATATGTTTTCTCTTGGTGATTCTATAGTCATCTCTTGCCATATGCAAGAGACTGACCATCAATTTTCTTGGCACTGATTTTTCCAGCGTAGGTTGCCAGGTGTTTCCCCAACCCTCCCCATTACACGGCTCGGGACTCACACACACACACAAACACAATTTAACGTCTCCAATTCACCTATACTGCATGTTTTTGGATTGGAGGAGAAACCAGAGCGCCCAGAGGAGACTCATGCTGACATGAGGAGAACAGGCTGCCAATGAGGTTCATTCTCATGTTACGCAGCACGTTTGAGCTTCATCAAGAACCAATGAGGTTCATTCTCGTGTTATACAGCTTGTTTGAGCTTCAGCAAGAACCAATGAGGTTCATTCTCGTGTTATACAGCGTGTTTCAACTTCAGAGAACCAATGAGGTTCATTATCATGTTACGCAGCACGTTTGAGCTTCATCAAGAACCAATGAGGTTCATTCTCGTATTATACAGCTTGTTTGAGCTTCAGCAAGAACCAATGAGGTTCATTCTCGTGTTACGCAGCACGTTTCAACTTCGAGAACCAATGAGGTTCATTATCATGTTACGCAGCACGTTTGAGCTTCATCAAGAACCAGTGAGGTTCATTCTCGTGTTATACAGCGTGTTTGAGCTTCAGCAAGAACCAATGAGGTTCATTTTCATGATACGCAGCATGTTTGAGTTTAAAAAAGGACCAATGAGGTTCATTCTCGAGTTACGCCGCATGTTTGACCTTCATCAAGAACCAATGAGGTCCATTCTCATGTGTTACGCAGCACATTTCAGCTTCCGCAAGAACCAGTGAGGTTCATTCTCGTTTTATACAGCGTGTTTGAGCTTCAGCAAGAACCAATGAGGTTCATTCTCATGTTACGCAGCATGTTTGAGCTTCAGAGAGAACCAATGAGGTTCATTATCATGATACGCAGCATGTTTGAGCTTCCGCAAGAACCAATGAAATTCATTCTCATGTTACGCAGCATGTTTGAGTTTAAAAAAGGACCAATGAGGTTCATTCGAGTTATGCCGCATGTTTGACCTTCATCAAGAACCAATGAGGTTCATTCTCATGTTATACAGCTTGTTTGAGCTTCAGCAAGAACCAATGAGGTTCATTATCATGATACGCAGCATGTTTGAGCTTCAGCAAGAACCAATGAGGTTCGTTCTCGTGTTACGCAGCATGTCTGAGCTTCCTCAAGAACCAATGAGGTTCATTCTTGCGTTACACTGTACGTTTGAGCTTCATCAAGAACCAGTGAGGTTCGTTCTCGTGTTACGCAGCATGTTTGAGCTTCATCAAGAACCAATGAGGTTCGTTCTCGTGTTATGCAGCATGTTTGAGCTTCAGAGAGAACCAATGAGGTTCATTCTTGCGTTACACTGTACATTTGAGCTTCCTCAAGAACCAGTGAGGTTCATTCTCGTGTTATACAGCGTGTTTGAGCTTCAGCAAGAACCAATGAGGTTCATTATCATGATACGCAGCATGTTTGAGCTTCAGAGAGAACCAATGAGGTTCATTCTCGTGGGTCTTACAGGTTTGGAATGACATGAGCGTGAACCCTTTAATATCTTCAGTTATTTTTCTCCTTACGTAAAACAATAAACGACAAAAACCCTGACTAAGGATACTAGGGAATTTTTTTGTCCTGTCAGATTGTTTATTTGTGCTGGGCTGGAGTGTTAAAGTTAACTGTGCGGTACCCAGCATTGATCTCCAGCGTGGGCTGTAGGATCTGTGCTCTTTCCTCTGAGCTGCGGGCGAGCTGCTGCGTACGCAGGAAGTGTCGAGCGGCGCCCATCTCCAGCACTGTGATCATGGCAGGGTGTGTGTCCAGACGCGGTGTCACCTACGGAAAAGGTAAATGAACGTTAATAATCACAGATGTCAGGTCTCCGTGCATTTGCAAGATTTGTGTAAATGAAGAAAAATATGCATGTTAATGATTGAACTTTTAAACTACAACGATCCAAATCAATCCCTGATAGACAAAATCGAGTCCCGCCATAATTTTTTTCTTGTTTGAGAAACCATTTCACTTGGATATACACCGATCAGGCATAACATTATGATCACCTTTCTAATATTGTGTTGGTCCCCCTTTTGCTGCCAAAACAGCCCTGACCCGTCGAGGCATGGACTCCACTAGACCCCTGAAGGTGTGCTGTGTATCTGGCACCAAGATGTTAGCAGCAGATCCTTTAAGTCCTGTAAGTTGCAAGGTGGGTCCTCCATGGATCGGACTTGTTTGTTCCCACAGATCCCGCACAGATGCTCAGTTGGATTGAGATCTGGGGAATTTGGAGGCCAAATCAAAAAAAAAAAAAAAGAGTAAGAGGCCACTGCTGAAAGAGGCCACAGCCACCAGGGAATACCGTTTCCATGAAAGGGTGTACGTGGTCTGCAACAATGCTTAGGTAGGAGGTATGTGTCAAAGTAACATCCACATGGATGGCAGGACCCAAGGTTTCCCAGCAGAACATTGCCCAAAGCATCACACTGCCTCCGCTGGCTTGCCTTCTTCCCATAGTGCATCCTGGTTCCATGTGTTCCCCAGGTAAGCGACGCACCCGGCCATCCACGTGATGTAAAAGAAAACATGATTCATCAGCCCAGGCCACCTTCTTCTATTGCTCCGTGGTCCAGTTCTGATGCTCATGTGCCCACTGTTGGTGCTTTCAGCGGTGGACAGGGGTCAGCATGGGCACCCTGACTGGTCTGCGGCTATGCAGCCCCATACGCAACTGTGATGCACTGTGTATTCTGACATCTTCCTATCAGAACCAGCATTAACTTCTTGAGCAATTTGAGCTACAGTAGCTCGTCTGTTGGATCGGACCACACGGGCCAGCCTTCGCTCCCCACGTGCATCAGTGAGTCTAGGCTGCCCATGACTCTGTTGCCGGTTCACCACTGTTCCTTCCTTGGACCACTTTTGATAGATACTGACCACTGCAGACTGGGAACACCCACAAGAGCTGCAGTTTTGGAGATGCTCTGACCCAGTCGTCTAGCCATCACAATTTGGCCCTTGTCAAACTCGCACAAATCCTTACGCTTGCCCATTTTTCCTGCTTCTAACACATCAACTTTGAGGACAAAATGTTCACTTGCTTTATCCCACCCACTAACAGGTGTCGTGATGAAGAGAGAATCAGTTTTATTCACTTCACCTGTCAGTGCTCATAATGTTATGCCTGATCGGTGTACGTCACAATAGGGAACAAAAGAATATCGCTACTTCTGTTTCATGCCACCTTTAAATTAGTCTGAAGCCGAACATGTTGTGTGGATCGAACATGTTGGTCCAGCACATCTCATAAATGCTCAGTTGGATTGAGATCTGGGGAATTTGAAGAACAGGGAAACACCTTGAACTCTTCTTCATGTTCCTCAAACCATTCCTGAACGATGTGTGCCGTGTGGCAGGAGCATTATCCTGCTGAAAGAGGCCACTTCAACCAGGGAACACCATTGTCATGAAGTGGTGTACCTGGTCTGCAATTATGTTTAAGTAGGTGGCACATGTCAAACTGCCATCCACATGAATGGCCAGACCCAGGGTTTCCCAGCAGAACATTGCCCAGAGAATCAAACTCCCTCCATCAGCTTGTCATTGTCCCACAGTGCATCCTGGTGCCATTATGTCCCCAGATTAACAGCGCACACGTACACAGCTGTCCATGTGATGTAAAAGAAAATGGGACTCATTGGACCAGGTGACCTTCTTCCACTGCTCCGAGATCAAGTTGAGATGCTAGCGTGCCCATTGTAGGTGCTTTCAAAGGTGGACAGGGGTCATCGTAGGCACACTCTGACTGGCCTGCGGCTGCGCAGCCCCATACGACTGTGACACATTCCTCCCATAACCACCATTAAAACGTTGTGTGACTTGTGCCACAGTAGACCTTCTGTTGGCTCGGACCAGACAGGATAGCCTTTGTTGACCTCATATATCAATGAGCCTTGGGCGCCCCACACCCTGTCGCCGGTTTGTGGTTTACCCCTCCTCGGACACTGTTGGAAAATTATCACCACTTCTGACCGGTAATAACCCACAAGCCTCGCTGTTTTAGAGAAACTCTGACCCAGTTGCCTTGTCATAACAATTTGGCCCTTGTCAAAGTGGCTCAGATCTTTATTCCTGCCTATTTCTCCTGCATCCAACATATTGATTACGAGAAATGATTGTTTGCTTACCACCTAATTAAAACTAATGTGAACGTGTTTTAATTTTTATGCAAATTTTGTCCTCAGATGTACTTTAAATTGTTTTTTGTGTGTGTGTTTGTTTGTATGTGTACATCTGGTTACCTTGATGTTGGTGACTCTCTGTCCGAGCGAGTTCCTCATCCAGGCCATCAGATCTTCTGCCTGCTGATCGGTCAAACGCTCTGATGCTGTACAGGACAAACACATGACTGTCTTTTGATTTACTTATCCAAAAGCTTAAATCACATTAAAGTGATCTGCAAAATGGGGTGACAAATGATGAACATATACATATATCTACAAATGATGAACAATTCAGACTCCACAAATGTCATGGTCATATTTCCTAATGTTGCATCTTACCTGGTTTACTGTCTTGAAATTTCTCCTCTTTGTAATGGTCTACAACAATATCGGTCTCGGCTGAGATGAGCTTCTTCCTGTCGAACTCTCTGAGGTGAAGCAGTGTGAGCTCATCAAACTGCTCAAAGCAGAACAAGACCTGCCGGAAGAGCAGAACCTCAAAAACAGGCACGTCTTTTTCTGCTGTTTGTTATTATTGCTACTTAATTTTCTCATCTCGACATGGCATTGTTTATATGATTTCAATTCAATTTCATCATGATCTAAACCATATTTTTTGACCTATTAGAAATCACATAAACTCAGCTGTAAATGTTTAACCAATTAAATATAGCACCAAATAAATGTTATATAAATACATATAGAATGGTTAACAGAATAATAATAAAAAGCAATAAATAAATACATCTTTTATTTGGATTTTATTGTTTAAGGTTGAAATCCAAAAGTGTATAATGTTATTTATTTAATATATAATATTATATTAATTAAAAACAGTGATTCTGTCTTAATAAAAGTTGATGAACTGTATAATTAGGCAAAATAAATTACCCTGTGGTGCAAAATAACAGACTTCAAATACAAAGTAATGGTTTTATTCTCTTTTTTACTCCATATTTATATATTATTATTATTATTTTTATATTCTTAAATGTGTATTTTTAGATTTATATTACATTATATGTATTTGGTTAAGCATTTACAATTAAATGAGATGTCTACTTTCTCAAGACAAAAAATGTGCAATCTCGAGAAAATTTATGCAAGTCAAGATCACAAGAAAATGTAATAAAATACCTAATGTCATGCTTTGATCACATACAAGATGATATGTTTTAATAAATGTCATCTTTAGCAGCTGACCAATATAGTTGGCCATTTTGAGATTAACAGAAGTGTTGGCGCCCTCTTGTGTTCATCTCAAAATCTACCAACATCAAAGTCAATGGATAATGCACAATTTATGTTTTCAAAATTGGAGTGATTTGAGTACATTTTTAATTGAAATTTAATTATCATTTTTTTTCTAGCAAATCTCTGCAATGCATTGCATTGGCCTTTGGATTAACTTATACTTTCATTGCCCATTAGTTCTTGAATATGACAGTGTGCTGGTTAGTTAACAGTCCTGTTTATCTCTAGTCTCACCTCCATATCTTTCTGTTTCATGGCCTCAAAGTACGGCGAGTGTTCGGCCAGGTGGCGGTTGGGAGCGCACAGATAGTAGATGTTCCTCGTTCCTGCCTTCATCCGAGAGGCGTAATCCATCAGACTGGTCTGCTGTCCCGCAGGAAGTGCTGATGACTCAAAGCGCAACAGCTTGGCAATGTCCTCCTGTGAACACATGAATCAGCCATTTAAAAACAATCGGAGAGAAACGAGTATATTATGAAGGCTAAATGAGGCGTTTCGCACCTTGACACTCTGCTCCGCTGTGGTTACGATGCCCTCGCGCATAAACAGCCCGTAGTCGTCAAAGAAGCGAGCGTATTTCTCTGGATCCTTCTTGCTCTGGTCCAACAAGAACCGAATGACACGCTGCTGTAAAACATCCCGTAGTTTCCTGAAAAGAAAAAGTTTCTTACTCTTGTTTTTTGCTCAATGCAGAAGACATAACGTCATATTCAGGCAGGTTTATACCTGATCAGGGCGCTTTCTTGCAGCAGCTCTCTGCTGAGATTTAGAGGAATATCTTCACTGTCCACAACACCTGCAAACACAAGACAAAACTTGATTTTTTTTTCTATTAATCTAATAATGCATTTAAAGTTTGTTTCATGCAGTTATACGGACACTCATCTGACCTCGCAGGAAGCGCAGCCACTTGGGAAGGATGTCTGTGGCTTTGGTTTGGATCAGAATCTTCCTGCTGTACAGAGACACACTGGATCCCATCTCACGACTCACGTCAAACATGGACGGTTTCTGCTCACACACGTTTACAAACAGGGTAATGCAGTCAGTCGGGCATCAAAACAAAACAAAGAATCATTAGGATTTATTACATGCTGATTACTAAAGAAATATTTGGAATCATTATTTTATTTTAAAAAAAGAAAGTGATTTGTGAGATACAATTTTGAATACAAAATAAAATGTACAATTGAAAGAAATATAATATAATATTAAAACTGTTCATGTGTTTTCATTTGTATAAAAATGAAATGCACATAATATGCACATAATTTCATAAGGCATATAAATGAAATAATGCATATCTGAGTTATAATTTTGTTGTTAAATTATGTAACAGGCTATGCAATTTAAAACTAATAACTTTTTATAATGTATAATGAAATTAAGAAATAATGTAATTTAATTTTAAAGTTTTAAATGCATATTTAATTTGTCAAATTATGTCACAGGCCAATTTAAAATGAATACTTTATTTTTTAGTATAATGTAATTTTAAAATGTAAATACAATGTGGAATAAAATTAAAATATTGATTTTTTTTTTTAATGATGTATGCAATTTTTAAATGAAGTCCACACTGATATTCAAGTTTAAATTAATTTAATTGCATATGAATTCAAATATGTACAAATTAATGCTTAATATACATATTTCCACTGTTAGTTTAAATTTCACTTAATTTAAAATTAATAGCTTTATTTTTTCAATATTTTTACATGTATAATGTAATTTTAAAAAAAGTTTCATAGTTAAAAAGTAAAAAAAAGTAACATACTGTAATAAGTTTAAATGCATTGTATACAAATTACAATATGTATAAATTAGTACTTGATAAATCCATATTTCAGTTGTCATTTTGTAGTCAAATTATGTTATACATTGTTTAATAGGTAAAATTTTATAATCGTAAGATATATTTGACAAGTGAAAAATTGTGGACTATTGTATTCACTGAAAGGACAACATCAGTTAAAATGTCAGTGGTTTCCAAATAAATAAAGTAAGTCACTTTATACACAGCTACTTTAATGAATTAGGGGCCATTCACACAGAACACTTTTTTTTATGTTAAAAATGTGAGGCACAGGGTAGTGGAACTAGAAAAAAACTCTAAAGATGCATTTTTCTTAAATATTGAACTCATTTTAGCTTGATCACCAAATATGCAAGATGCGAGTGCAACGGTCAAACACATCCGTCTAGCACATATATAGAAAAACAATGGAAAAGCAGCCCAGTGGAATGCAAAAATACATTCTGTGTAAAAGACTTATACTACTTTGTACAACAGTCATTGTGTATTTGTCTGATTCAGCCGTCGTCTCACACTCACCATCTCCGGCACGTAGAAGATGCTGCGGATATTGAGCGGGGCGTCAGCGCGGTAGTGCAGCGTGTAGCGGGGTTTGTCGTGGGCTTGAGCCACGTAACGATAAAACTCCTCATGCTGCCACTCGCTGATGTCTTTGGGCTCCATCATCCAAAGCGCCTGCAGAGAGAGAGAAAAAAAAAAACAGGTCAGGACCGATGATCAGGAAGGTCAAAGGTCATTTATCAACAGACTTCACGCACCTGCAGGGTGTTCAGCCGCCGTCCGTTCAGGAAGATGGGAAAACTGACAAAGTTGCTGTACTTAGTCACAACCTCTGTGAAACAGACCAAAGTCACTTCAATGAGTTTCTTCTTTGAGCATGTGATGTTTGATGTCATTGTATGTGGTTTGGAGTGATTTGCAGACCTTTGACACGATCTTCTGATGAAAACTCTCTGCAGTCGTCTTTAAGATGAAGCACGATCTTAGTCCCCTGACGCACACCTGAAGCTTCTGCGATCTCAAACACTCCAGAGCTGCAGACACACAAAACTCAATGAGTAAAACACAAAAATGTGATACATTTTATTCAGATGTTTGCTTGGTCTCAACCTCAAGATGCCTAAAGATGGTCTAATACCCACAAATATGGCAAAAGCAGGTCGAGATCTCCAGTTCCTTTCTGATTGCTGATGCTAATAAAAGTAGGGCTGTGTGATGAAGCAAATTTTAGTTTTGATTTTCGGCTTTCAATGACTATGGAAACATATTCATATTCCGTTTCACTTTAAAACTGTGCTTTTTACCACAAACGCAACATCCAAATCAGTCAAATCATGTAATGTCACTGTCGTAATACGTAGTTCTTTTATTTGTATTGCATTTGTCCTATTGTTTGTAATTTTCTTCTTCGTTTTTATTGTATTACTCACTGTTTGCGTTTGTCAATAATTGAGGACTTTTTCTTTACTTACATTAGTTAGCCTGTTATTAGTTTCTGCTGTGGTATCAAAACTGAATCAAGAATTGTGAAATTTCAATGGTATCTAAATTTCTGATTTCCAGTAAATCTTATTTTCAGGAAAATATACTTGATATATCACTTTTGTGAAAAAAAAAATACTTAAGATTTTGGTCATATCGCCCACTCCTATTCATGTTAAATAGTCGTAATTACAATACTGACCAAAATAATCTATTAAGATTTTTGCCATAATCGAGCAGCCTTAATAAATAATTATTAAATCCATCTCTTATCTCCTTTGTCTCACCCATCGGAGGACCACTTGTATCCAGGAGCGTCTGGTTCTGCTGATTGAGAATAAACGTCCACTTTATCAGCCACCATGAAGGCGGAGTAAAAGCCCACACCAAACTGACCAATGATGGAGCTGCTGGCCTCTGCTTGATTCTGAAGGGCATCCAGAAAAGCCTGATGGAGGAAGAACAAGGACCATGAAATCAAAACCACTGTCAGAATGAGGAGTAGCAGACTTTGGAGGAGTTCAATGAGACGCACCTTTGATCCAGATCGGGCGATGGTGCCCAGATTAGCAACCAGCTCCTCTTTGTTCATCCCAACACCAGTGTCCTACAAATCAGAGCATAAACATGTTGATCAACACCTTCTACACAGGATTAAAGTGCTCCGCTGCTACAACAGATTTCCTTCAGCTGGACTGCAGAGAGGCCATGAATGAGATCAGTGCAGATTAGGGTCAGAAATGCCACCAAAATAAACAAAAATGCCCCCCAAATTCAGGACACAGGGGCAAAAAAATGCCCCAGCACAAATAAACTAAATCCAATATGACTGTCATGATTAAAGTGTAATGTGAATGCAATAGAATTGCAATAGAAAAGGTGAAAAGCTGTTCTTCATCTTCTTCCCTTAAAACTCTATTGGTCTCGAGTATTTTAATAAAGTGATGGGTAACAGAATGTGACGTTATTAATCTGATTCTGATCCATGATTCTTGAGTCACATGGGCTGAAGATACCTGGATGGTGAAGGTGCCTTTGGCTGCATCCGTCTGCAGGTGAATCTCCATCGCTGCTGAATCTCCTCCTGCCGTCATCATCTTGTGCCGCAGTTTCTCCAGCGCGTCACTGCCGTTTGAGATCAGCTCTCTGATGAACACCTACAGAATCACTGACCGTTAGATGGACTTCCAGCCCACTCTGATCAATGCTTTTCCATTACTATTATCATTTTAAAATAATTTATAGATATTTCTGGGGTGGTTTTCTAGTTGTATATCAGGTTCCAACCCTTGAAATTGAATGGCATATTTATTACTATTATTTTGTACTCCAACAATGACAAAAAAATAAAAAATAAATGACAATATTTAGCCATATCAAGCTGATTAAATATTTAATTACTTTATTATTATTTGATAAAATAAACCTATATGGTGGCGAACAGCCAATATATTGCAGATAAATAAAACAACTTTAATGATGACCAATCGGATAAAAATCAAATAATCAGTCAGGACAATTTATTATTCAATCCTCTAGCATCATAAATTCTTGAATGCTTCAAGAGAACTGCTCAGACATGACAGCATTACACCTGTTTTTTTGGTTAAATGATCACCTCTTTCTCAGAATACAGCGATCTGGCCACAATATCCAGAAGTTTCTTCGTCTCTGCTTGGAACTCGTGTTTGGAGTAGGATCCTTATTTGAACAAAGAAACAAGAGTTTCAACATCCTTACAATTTCCAAACACTATAATATATAATTTAAGTTTCTAAATCTTTATCATTCAAAAGTTTAGGGGTCAGTAAGATTTGTAAATGTTTTTTTAAAGAAGTTTCCTCTGCTCACCAAAGATACATTTATTTGATTAAAAAAAAAAACAGTAATATTGTGAAATATTATTACTATTTAAAAAACTTTTTTTATTTTAATGCATTTTAAAATGTAATTTATTCCTGTGATCAAAGCTGAATTTTCAGCATCATCACTCCAGTCTTCAGTGTCACATGATCCTTCAGAAATCATTCTGCTGCTTGAGTTCACCTTGAACGTTCTCGGTGTCGGTGATGATGCTGTGGAGCGTCTCCTCCTCTGCGCTCTCGGCCTGTTGTGTGCTGTAGGAGCGATGAGACACACTGACCCCAGAACAGCTGGAGCTCCACAGTCTGACAGGTCTGCTGTGATGCAGCTGCTGTCTGCCATCAGTATCAACTGTTGAAGAGAAAGAGAGCCAGAGTCATCAGAATTAAACAGCACTGATGTTTTACTGACCAAAATGGATTTGATAATTGTTATTCTACTCGATAGTCTTTAGATCTGCATATGTAGGTAAATATGAAGATTATTCACTGAGACTGATAACTTTACTGATCGTGTCCAACTGAGTAATAGACTAATTCTGCACAAATCTTGTTCATTTTGTCAGTAAGCGACACCATAATCTGACAAATACATAGTATTAACCGGAAAGCCTGCGTTTATTTGATTAAAATGATTCTTCCACTGGTATATTATTTCATCATGCTGGTCTGTTCTAATTCGCTGATCATTTTATTTAACAGCTCGTTCATATTAAACTATTAAACATATACCTCCAGTGAATATCGCGGGGATTATTCTTTTCCCGACCCCTCTGCTGGATGATAACAGCCTGACATGTGCTCGTTGAGAGACATTCAGTGAGTATTTGAGTAAACGTAATGATCGGATCATTTCTGCTGCTGCTGCTGTAGTTTGACCTACTGAAGATTGGAAACTACGGCGTGACAGGCGTACAGTGACTGAAAGGACCCTGCGGACGCTCACTGATGACGTCTGCATGCACTTTGATACATGCCTGTGTAAAATGTTTGACATATCAAAAAAGATAACTGCGCTCAAACGTTTTTTTTGTTTTGTTTTTTTTTTTATATTATGCAACATAGATCAATCAAACGTTTCGGCAATCAGCCTTCAGTGAATCGATGAATGAAAAACTTCATTCAGTTTTTTAGGCAGTAAACAGCAATTTAAAAATCTATTAGCGTCCTTCAGATTGATTCTAAAAAAAAAAAAAAAATCACACCGCTGCGCAAAAGCCATTTATACCAATAATAGACGGCCCTCAGTCTACAAACGGAGAGTAGTTCCAGCAGGTGGATTATCAGTTAATGTTTGATGGAGGGGTGGAGGAGTCATCAGGTACAGGTAGATCGTTCAGTAATAGGTGAAAGTGAAACCTTTGGTGAAACTGAGGCGGGATTGTTCTCTTGTCGATCTTTACGAACTCTTATCAACATTTTGTTAATATCATATAATCTATAAAATATAAATCATTTATTCAGACCTCTTGTGAACGCAGCAATGTTCAGTTAAAGGTAAGTCATGAACCAACAGAAAAACATATTTAGCATACATGAACAACTGTGACTAGCATGAGTGAGACTTGAGATCAGATGCGTTTAATCGGTTAGGTAGGCCTACGGTCCGTGTGCGTTTTGATCATATTTTCTATTTGGAATGGAATAACGAGAAATGAAAAGACAGCTTGTTTATTCGTTTTTTCGTTTAGTTTAACAAACAGAAAATGAGATTTTGGCCCGATTTCCCATTTTTCGTTTGTGATTTATAAATCTGTTTATGGCTTTCTGAAACGCCCTTTCATCTGATTGGTCAAACCGCGCCGTCTTCAGGATCAGCCTTATTTCTGTCAGGTAGAGTAAGAGTCGGTACGGCATTGTCAAATCATCCCACTTCATAAGCTTTTGTCGCCACGCGAACCACCACTCGCTGATATTTAAATAAGAAATGTTATATTTAACTATAATTAGTGCTGCTGCAAAGCTTCGCCATGATGTACGACACTTAAGAGATCACAAGTCATACAGTATGCTGCTGACACGGAGTTTGGTGTTTCCAATATATATATATATATATATATATATATACCATATCTAACCTTTCCCACTCGTCTTTTAAGATGATCACTATAGAGAGAGACAATGCAGTACCGACTCTACCTGGCAGAAATAAGGCCGTCCTGACGACGGCGCGGTTTGACCAATCAGATGAAAGGTGCGTTTCAGCGCCGCCCACAAGCGCGAATGAAATATCAAAGCCATAAACAGATTTATAAATCACAAGCGAAAAATGGGAAATCGGGCCAAAATCTCATTTTCCGTTCGTTAAACTAAACGAAAAAACGAATAAACAAGCTGTCTTTTCATTTCTCGTTATTCCATTCCAAATAGGAAAAACAAAAAACGAACGGTTGTTGTATTTTTAAATGCTATGTTGAATACCAACATTTAAATTAAAACCGTATTCACACATTTCTTGCGCATGAAATAAAATATTGACTTCTTTTCAGATTTTTGTTTATTAGGTTTTGCATCTTTAAACCAAAATTAAAAATGGACAGATTAAAGGCGAAAAAATGTCAATTTAAAAGTTTCCTTTTGTAAAATTAGGCCTACTGTTTCTCCCACACTTTTGATAGTCTGAAACCAAGATAATACATGACTTGATTTTAAAACTGAAACGGGCATTGCAGATGCAGCACACCTGTCCCAACATGGTGACGGGCGAGATTGCTCCCCTTTTGTTCCCGTTAAAAAAAAAGTCAACCCATTCTCACTCACGAGGGGTCCGATACTGCCGCATGTCCAAGAGAATGCTGGCGGCAAACTCGCCCAGCGAAGCGGGACATTGGGGGCCGTTCACACAGAATGCCTTTTTCTATTCCAATGCGCTACTTTCCCATTGTTTTTCTATGTAAACACGCGTTTGACGGACGTGTATGACCGTTTCGCTCGCGTCTCGCGACTTTTGCAGCGCCTCGCACATAAGCGCCGCGTTTTTAAGACGCCGTGTCAAGTTAAAGAATTTCAACTTTTACAGGCAGCGCCACTCATCAATGTCAGTTCCAAAACAGTGGACCAATCAGAAGAACTCGGAGGCGGGGCAAGCATTGCCAGCTTCTGTTTACAGTAGCAAGTCGGCATGACAACTGTTTTATTTGACAGCAACATGGCGGAGGAGGCGCCCATTATTATCTCATTTTCTTTTTTTCCATGTCAAAACTTGTATCTGTCAATTCTGCTGTTTGCCTATTGCTATTATTTCCGTTATTGTCGTTGTTGCATCATGTCTCAAAGGCGCGTCTCGAGACCCTCGTGTTCTACGCTGCGCTTTTTTAAAAACGATTCCTGAGCGCTGTGTCTCGGGTTTTTAGACGCAAAGATGCGTTCTGTGTGAATGGCCCCTAAGCGCTTAATGTGGCTTAATGTACTACAGTGATGTTGGAGGAGCAAATTTAGTACACACCTTATAAATAAAGCATATGTACAGACAAGCAGATGAGCCCACACTATGAACACAATTAATAACACGTTAAGCGTTTTCCTAGAAAATAAAATACAGTTATGAAGAAAACGCTTAATGCATTAAGACAGTGATATTAAAAGCCCAATAAAGCTATGCAGACAAGCAGGTCAGGCCGAATATGAAGGCAACGCGCTTAAACGTTCAGCGTTTTCCACGCTTAACTTAAAAATATTGTCCTTCCACTTTGTTAACGTTGCCGTTTTGTCTTCATGAAAATTACATATTGGGGTATAATTTTGTCATCATAACATACGTTGGTATATTTTAAATTTGAACAGCAAGACATGGCGTAGGCTATAGCATATAAAGCGACTAAACAAATCCTAAACAATTTCTCGATATAAAACCATTTAAAACACCTAACAGCCAGACAAAAAAGTCACCGAAATTTAGATGTCGTTTGGGCCTTTATTCATATAAAACAGTAAAAAGCAAAAGGACGGGATCGAGACCACAAGCAGGAACTCGATAATGTGTTGGAGCTCTAAACAAGAGGCTACGGTTTAGAAATGGTCATGTTTATGTTAAAATATAAATGTAATAATAATAATTATAATTTAACGAATAAAAATTAATCAGTGTCATCTTTTTTTAGGCTGTTGATGCGAGTCATCCTATTGACGCCAGAGGAAAAAGGCACTAGAGGGCGCTTCAGCGTGACGCAAAACACTAGAAATTAAATGTAGCATTTTTACATATTAAAAAACAAGTTGTATATCATTTATATTATTTTTAATATAATAATAGTCTTACATAAGGATAATTGTCTTGTATCTGCTAATTCTATTAATCGGTGTTAAAATAAAAAAGGAAGAAACCGCATTTTCCATATTTCATTTCTGGTTCAAAAAAGAAAAAACGAATGGACGCAAAAGTACACGGACCTTACATTTACATTTACGCATTTGGCAGACGCTTTTATCCAAAGCGACTTACATTGCATTATACTATACATTTGTATCTGAGTATGTGCAATCCCTGGGATCGAACCCACAACCTTGGCATTGCTAGTGCCATGCTCTAACCACTGAGCTACAGGAAACGAGCTTCCATACAGTCGATGTTTGATTTAATATTGAAATCAGAAAAACGAGAAAACAACACTTTTTTCGTTTTTCATTTTTAAAATGAAAACTAAAAAACAAAAAATTGGCTTGATATTTCTTTTTTCGGTCTGGGGTTGGAAGCGAATAATCAGTTTGAATATTCGATCTCTACATGTGGGCGGGAATGAAACGCCTCTTTCCGCTGATTGGTCAACCAGACGTCAAACTATGTCGTCGTATATCAGTTGTTCATCGGTTCAGCTCAACAGAATAATAGTCCCTCGCTCTACAGCTGTACGGATTCTTAACTCCTTAATTGCAACTACATTTCATCTCTTTCTCATAAATATTAATTTACTTTGCAGCTGCACCCAACTGCCCCCAGCCTACAACAAAGCTGCTCGACGCACTGGGCAGCGCGAAGCGAATGTACAATACATCGAAGCAAAGCGCAAATCAGTAGCCTATCGATTTAAATGTAAGTGCAGCAGTCATAACTTTTGTTTTAGACAACACCCTGAGTTTTGGACATGGGATGATTTTGAAACATGACAGATATGAAAAGATATTACATGTTATTAGTTCCTCTCAAAACGGTGCTATTAGTTCAGAGATGGACTTTATTGAATGAGATGAAGAGTATTTTTTATAGCCTATTTATTGCCAACTGTCGTGTCAGAAATTAACTTTACCATAAGGGGCAATTGATGACGCTCACTAATGACGTCTGCATGCACTTTGATACATGCCTGTGTAAAATGTTTTACATATCAAAAAAGAATCACTGGGCTCAAAGGTTTTTGTTTTTTTGTACAATGATTTCAAATAAAAATCAATAGATTCTTATAATCTTAAAGAATTATTATTTTTTTAATATTATGCAACATAGATCAATCAAACGTTTCGGCAATCAGCCTTCAGTGAATCGATGAATGAAAAACTCAAGAACTGTTAAAAAAATCACACCGCTGCACAAAAGCCATTTATACCAATAATAGACGGCCCTCAGTCTACAAACGGAGAGTAGTTCCAGCAGGTGGATTATCAGTTAATGTTTGATGGAGGGGCGGAGGAGTCATCAGGTACAGGTAGATCGTTCAGTAATAGGTGAAAGTGAAACCTTTGGTGAAACTGAGGCAGGATTGTTCTCTTGTCGATCTTTACGAACTCTTATCAACATTTTGTTAATATCATATGATCTATAAAATATCAATCATTTTTTCAGACACTCTTGTGAACACAGCAATGTTCAGTTAAAGGTAAGTCATGAACCAACAGAAAAACATATTTAGCATGAACGACTGTGACTAGCATGAGTGAGACTCGTTTAATCGGTTATGTAGAACTACGGTCCGTGTGCGTTTTGATCATATCATTTCCTATTTGGAATGGAATAACGAGAAATGAAAAGACAGCTTGTTTATTCGTTTTTTCCTTTAGTTTAACAAACAGAAAATGAGATTTTGGCCCGATTTCCCATTTTTCGTTTGTGATTTATAAATCTGTTTATGGCTTTCTGAAACGCCCTTTCATCTGATTGGTCAAACCGCGCCGTCTTCAGGATCAGCCTTATTTCTGTCAGGTAGAGTAAGAGTCGGTACGGCATTGTCAAATCATCCCACTTCATAAGCTTTTGTCGCCACGCGAACCACCACTCGCTGATATTTAAATAAGAAATGTTATATTTAACTATAATTAGTGCTGCTGCAAAGCTTCGCCATGATGTACGACACTTGAGAGATCACAAGTCATACAGTATGCTGCTGACACGGAGTTTGGTGTTCCCAATATATATACCATATCTAACCTTTCCCACTCGTCTTTTAAGATGATCACTATAGTGAGAGACTGTGTGTGTGTGTGTGTGTGTGTGTGAGAGAGAGAGAGAGAGAGAGAGAGAGAGAATGCCGTACCGACTCTACCTGGCAGAAATAAGGCCGTCCTGACGACGGCGCGGTTTGACCAATCAGATGAAAGGGGCGTTTCAGCGCCGCCCACAAGCGCGAATGAAATATCAAAGCCATAAACAGATTTATAAATCACAAACGAAAAATGGGAAATCGGACCAAAATCTAATTTTCCGTTCGTTAAACTAAACGAAAAAACGAATAAACAAGCTGTCTTTTTATTTCTCGTTATTCCATTCCAAATAGGAAATGAAATGATCAAAATCTTCCGTGGTCCGTGTACTTTTGCGTCCAATCCTTTTTCCTTTTTTAACCACGGCGAAAAAACAAAAAAACGAACGGTTGTTGT